>WWET01003846.1:139735-151970 GCA_011038615.1 Limnodynastes dumerilii | reverse complement strand
TAAAGAGTCACTCCCCTTGCAAACAGCGGTGGATCTTAAACTTAGACCACCATTGACTAGCCCTAACTCTACGCTGTCATTTGGGATCTTAAGTGACGTGGTAGCGTTCATTTAAGATCCTAAGTGTCAGCCCGCGCCCACTTTCCCTCATTTCCCTGCCTCCCCCCGCCCATTTCCATGCAAATCCTTAAGATCTTAAAGATTCGCAGCACTTAAGATCTTAAGTGCTTGCGTGCGATTCAAACTTACGCTCTTAGCGAATTTACGCTCCTAACCGCTACGTAGACGGCGTTGCACTATTACTACACATGCGCAGTTTTGCGAATTTTCTAGGATCTTAAATATATGCTCCTAAGTGCCGTGGAAATCGTATCTCTGAATCAGGCCCATAGAAACAGATAAAGGGCAATCACATTATAAATAATTGAAAAAGGTGCAACCATGTGGCAAAAGGAATGTACACTAAAAGTTTTTCTACTTTGGGGACCATAGAGAAAAGTCTCCAAAATAAAAGAGAAAGAGCCACATTTAATGGTGCACACTTTTAAGGCAGATTTAAAACTTAAACTTTTAATAAATAATTTAAAATAATTCATGAGCCAGCAATAATATAGACAAAGAATTCATTACACCGCTAATATAGTTGAATCAACATATTCAACAATAATTACTAGGTAAATACTAGACTTCACAGGTGAGAAACAAATAAACAGCTGGGTTTCTCTCCATTCTTCAGCCGTTCCTGAGTAAACATATTCCACTGAATAATCACCTTAGCCCAATGGAAAGAGCTGCTATAGTGCCAATATTAATATTGCTGTATACCGCGGACTGCTAGGCCCTATTAGGACCCTGATGTCTTAAAAATAAAAACAACAAAATAACAAAACAAAATAATAAAGTCACCTCACGGTAACGCTTCATTCCCGTAGGAGCACCTGTATGTCCCTGTTGTAATACCGGAGTTCAGACAGGAATATACGGAGGGTGAGGGCTGGGAGAGAAAATCTCATTAGCAGTAGTTCGCACCTGTGAAGAGACGCCAATGCGCGTTCCGTTGTGGCTGTGGCAAGGCTTTCTAATTTAAGTATATATTAGGTATATAGCTCTTAGCGCTGGGTCTTAGCTTTTTCTTCTTGTGTATTTTTGGGGGATTTGGTGGGATTCTCCCCTTCTCAGCAGCTTGTTATTACCTATATCAGTACCAACCTAGGTGTTTGTTATCCACCCCTCTTCCTAGTTTCTAATTTAAGTTACTCATTTTGTGACATGGTGGGAAAGCTAGATTGCAGTCCATTAGTATAATCATTAAAACTTAGTTTATTTACCTTTTAGCAGCTGCTGGCTTTCTGCTGAGATCAGACACTGACATCACCCATTCAATTCACAGGATGAGTCATATACTCTTTCTATAGGACATTAAATGGGTGATGTCAGCTCCAATTTCTGATCTCTGCAGGAAGCCATTAGCTGCTAAGTAAACAAAGGTTTAATGATTTATGAAGCATTATTCATCTTTCCCAAGCAGGTGGGTCTGCCATGCATGAAACAATTTTCTGTGATTTGGGAAAGGTTTTAATGAGCATAACTGTAGATCACTTCTCAGTCTTAATTTTATCAGCATGTTTTGTATTTTTCTTACCAGCAATGCCATGTGGCTTGTCAAAGGTTCAGTATTCATAATTTTGCTGTTGCTCCCAACTATGAACTTGGTCTAGGAAGGAGGGTATGCATAGAATTCTGAAAACCTGCTCTACTCTACTGAGACACTGGAGATAGGGTCAAAAACAACATCACCGCAAGCAGTGGCAAACATAGATTTTTGGGGCCTTGGAGCTTAACCTGTTATGGGGGCCCATTCGCAACTAGCAACAATAGGACAACATCCAACATGCTCCAACAAGGTCCAAAGGCCCATATGGTGAAGAACAAGGTGGTGGGGGAAGACCTTGAAAGTTGGCCAAACAATGAGCCCCTTCCCACAAGAAATGAGGTTTGGGTAACCACTGTTATTTTCTTCTTTAATGCACACAGTGACACTGAAAGAAGCTCTCTATTCTGTGCCCTGCCAGATAATAAGACCCATTCTCTGATCGGAGCTGTAGATAGAGTGTCTGCGACCAGCACCGATCAGGGAAGGAGGGGGGGTTCCGGGTACTCAGAAACCCCTCCTGCGTAGAGCATTTTCTAAGGTCAGCATTAAGTACTTCAACCCATTGGCTTATGATTTTATCACTAAAATTACCTTATTTTAATAAAACTCACTTAAAAAATACTCCACCGATTTTGTTGAAAAATGCACTCTTTAAAAAAACAGCTTCATTAGTTTCTTAGTAGATCCGCCACTAGAGCAGGGAGTATTAAAGGGCGATTGTAGTCCCCACTCCGATGGGCTGCTTTTAGAAATAGAGACAGCCATAGGCAGCCATATTAGAATTTTTTTTATGAATGGGTGAGTGTGCCGATCGGCAAACTCACCTATTCATTTTCCCAGATCCCACCACTGACAGCGATGTGAGTAGCCTCTACGAGGACTTTTAGTGTTGTGGGGTTAGGGTTAGGCCATAGAAGGTGAGGGTTAGGGTCAGGCTGCATGGGGGGGTGTTAGGGTTAGGTTATAGGAAAGGGAGGGTAGGGAGAAGTAAGGGTTAGGGTAAGGCTGCGGGAAAGGGGGTGTTAGGGTCAGGCTGTGGGGAAGGGAGTCTTAGGGTTAGGCTTCGGGGAAGGGAGTCTTAGGGATAGACTGTGAGAAAGGGAGTCTTAGGGTTAGGCTTCGGGGAAGTGAGTCTTAGGGATAGGCTGTGAGGAAGGGGGGAGTCTTAGGGTCAGACTGCGGGGAAGGGTGTCTTAGGGTCAGACTGGGTACTTAGGGTTAGGGTAATCGAAGGGGAGGGTTAGGGGAAGACTTTGTCTAGTGTCTGGCACTTACCTATCGGACCACTATCGGATCCACTCCGGGGATTGGTTGCTATGCCTAATCGAGACATAATTATTCGATATTCCAGCCAGTTCAAAAACTGTCTGGGAGAGAATGGCCGTATTGAAATAAGGCTGTTCTTAGCGGGGACTCACACCCATTAAAGGGGACCACAAATGCAATCATTCCAGCAAGGCCTCTGCCCTTGGACCATGAAATCCCCACAAAAAAAGTCTGCAAAACATTTGCTTTTTTCTTCTAACATTTTTATTAGAAATCATTGCATTGTTACATTGCCGCAGTATCAGTTAGAGATATTGGAAAACCTTCACTGTTTAGACAGCATTAGAATGAAGTTCCGATTCTCAGTGTTAATGGACTAGTAAGGCTTCAGCTATGCGGTAATGTAGAAAACAATTCATGTCTCCACAGCTAGAGGGAAAGGAGAGCCATGCACCGGTCACAGCTATTCATGGACCATTCATGGCGGGTTACTGGCTGCATGGCAGACTTCATACCAAGGAACATGCCTAAGGTTGTCACAGAGTTTCCCCTTCAGTTCTACCTTCCATATATTTTCCATATAAGCCTCCCACACCTCAAATAATCCGTGGACCTTTCTTCCCTTATCTAGCAATGTTTCCACCCATTGAAGTGATCTAATATTGCACAATATAGATGTTTCGGCACAGCGCATGCCTAACTGAAGGTACTGCGCTGTACATATGCAGGTATGTTTTGCCCACTGCCTAAAAAGCTGGCTTTTTAGGCAGTGGCAATCTGAACGCAGCATAACTAACAATCGGTCATCACGCATCAGCCCCATTTAAGGTAGGATCCAGGATACGGAAATCTGTACTTGCGAGAAGAGAAGTCTCCTTTGGCATGTGCGGACTCAAGAACTGTAGGGCAATCCGCTAATGCAACGCCACTGCCGCTATGGATGGTGCTCCAACCATAGCTGCCACAGAATTCTGAATCCAGTCCATTATGTAGTTTGTCTTAGTATAAAGAGAATCATGGTGTAAGCCAGCGGGTCTCAACCTTTTTTAGGTACCAGTTACCCACTATGGCATCATCTCAAGATACAGGTATAAGCATTTTGTATATATGCCATTTAGCCCCCAAGATATAAAGGTATTTTATAAATTATGGGCCGTATTCAGAGATCCGTTTTTTTTATGTAGGCAATTATACGCACGGCCGGAGCAAGGAAACACCCACCAACAACCCCGACACTCCCCTCTCCTGGCGCGACTTACGAATCCCTAGAGCACTCTTTTCTTTCTGTGTGTACTTACGTGCGTACATGTGATCCGTCCGTGCGATTCTTGATAACCGCGCCTCCATGCATTCAATTAAATGCCTCTCCCCACCCACTTTTATGTAAATTTGCAAGTACGTATTTCTACGCCGGCCATCCGCACCTATGTACCCAAGTGCGATTCACATGCCCGTGCCTGAAGCACTTACCAGCGTATATTCAACGTAACTTATGTAAATAAAGTTACTACGCATGCGCAGTTGATCCGATCCTAAAAATACGCACGCAACTCCCTGTGAAAGCGGTTCTCTGAATACGGCCCTATGTCCTTAGCCATTTGTTATCTACCTGCTTACAACCCTGACCAGCTGCCCTGAGTACCACCTGACAATAGTCCAAGTACCACCCTGGTGAATAGTAGCAGCCCAATTCAGAAGGCACTTGGGAGGAGTCAATGCTTCAGGAAGCATTGACTCCCAACCTCAGCAAGGATCATATTCACAGATCCGTTTTTGCGTGGGGCCGCGTGCGTATTTTTAGAAGCGGCTTAACTGTGCACGCGCAGTAACTTTTTCCACGCACATTACGTAGCATTTACGCATGTAAGTACTTTCGGCATGGACTTGTGAATCGCAATTAGGGACATACGCACGGAGGGGCGTGGCTTTTATCCTGGCAGTAGAAAGTGGACGGGGGGAAGCATTTAAATGGAGGGTGTGGTTAGATAAATACGCACGTACGTAAGTAACATACGCGTGTAAGTACACACGTAGACTTAAGGGTGCCCTATGGAGTCACTGAAAACCCGTCCGGACGAGGGGAGTGTCATTAGTGTTGCCTTACCACGCACGTGCGTATATTTGCATACATTATACACACGCCTATCACTATGCTGATGCTGGATGCTTCCTGTTATCTAACTCTACTTTTGATTATTGTAAAAGGTACACAGCTTGCAAGAGCAGGATGGGGTGAATCATCCACCCTCTACCTTATCCTCATTAATCCTCACCTTTTCTCACTACTCTTTCTACTCTCTTCATCTGCTCCTACACGCATATCCGACATCTTTATCTTCCATACATATTGTTCTGCTATTTTTGTACCGTACTTTATTTTTTCATTGTGCTTGTATTGTACTTCTTATTTATTTAAACTTGCGCCGTCTGCTAATTGTGTTGTAAATGTTACTATTGTCTTTGTATGGCGCTACGGATACCGTGTGGCACCTTATAATAAACGTTAATAATAATAATAATAATAATAATAATAATACTAATAATAATAATAAAATAAAATAAGTAAAAAAATAACAATAATAATAATTAGAATTAAAATTCTCGGGATGGGAGGGAGACAAACTAAAACACCATACTGCTCCTTGTCAAGCCACAAAAACTGTAAGGAACACACAGAGGGTAAAATAATATGATGAAATGATTAACTAAATTAAATTAAATGAAAGTCACTAAGGAAACATTTGGAAACAAAATATATACATATTATATTCAGTCTGGTTACTGTATAAATACTGTCTTCTCTGGATAATACAACAATGGTAGTCTGGTTACTAAAAAGAAATGCAAGCTGTTTACTTAATGGTTATTTAAATAAAATGTGTATGCAATGATGGTATTACACATACAAATAACCAAACCACATAAATTTGTACAGGAACAGAAGTCTTCCTAAATTATGTGTAACCGTGAATATATTAGGAGACCACAAATGTTTTCTGGAAGTGCTCATAGACTCCGCAAAATACTCATCCTTATTAAATGACTTTTTCTCCAGCCCCCAAGAATTCTGGGAATTGTGTAACTGTCAAAGGGAATATTTGTAATTGAAAGAAGGCATTTTGTTTAGAACAAGCTGATGATACACAAAACCATGTTTAATTTAATAGCTTTCCAAAGTACTGAAGTTGACAGTTGTTAGTTGTCTTCGTAATTAAAGTATTTTGAAGTGTTTCCTGGGTAACCAGCCACATGGACAATAAATCAGTAGTTAAACACAATCTTTAGGGCTTTTGATGATTACATAAGGCATATTTTAATGTCAGCTGAGGGCCACCCACGGCAGTGTTTTGGTAGTACCGTTGCCTAATAGGATCTAAAATTATGCTACTTGCCAAAGGAGGACAAGGGAAACCTTTCTGAATTATAGATTTTCTCTTCAGTAACCTGCTCACAGGAGTGTTCCTAGAATCGGGAAGATCCACACTGAACTCTCTCTAGATAAGTAAATATCTTTGCTTTGCTGTATATTGCTATCAGTTAAAAGGAGTAGTCGTTTTTCTAAGGTAAACTGCCAGAACAGGTGTAACCAATCCTCCTCGGATAACGGACAATGGGCTGGATCCAGACTTAAGTAAGTGCTTGAAAACCATGTTGATTGCATGGGAGTCATATTTCATCTGTTGCACACAGTGTTAGAGTTGAGAGGTGATGTTTCGTATCCCAAGTCTAAATAACAGTGTGATAGTAAAGCTGGTCAGTATCTGTATGCAGTAAGCAATTCAAACATATATCCCTGCATGCAAAGAATACAATTATCTTGACTCCCCCTGCAATCAACATGGTTTAGCCCAGGAGTAACTAATTTCAAGCACTTACTTAAGTCTGGATCCAGCCCAATTTGTGTAGGAAATCTTGGGTGTATGCATGTTCAAAGCAAAAGGTATTTTCTAGAGAACACATACTTACAAATTCAGGGCCTGATCTTCATTTAATAAAGATAGGGAACTTACGGGACTCTTGCGTATGTCCCCTGAAAAATAACATCTGTGCATGCGCGCCCCAAACAATACACTACGGATTTCCTAGGAGACCTGTCTTCCGCTTGCCTACTTCCCACCAGACTTTGGGCATAGACATGGTAATTAATTTCCGAGGACAGCATTTAGCAGTTCCTCACGGATCTGTGTTGGAACGAGTTAAGGTTGGGTTCTGCACATGTATGTGGTATATGTCCATGCACAGGAGAGGGGAGTGACAGGAAAGCACCATAGCAATAGTAAACAAATCTATCCAATCAGGTGTCTTTGTGAAAGAGCCGTGTTGGTTACATGGGACCTTTCATGTTCACATCTTTCCCAGTTTCAGATCACCAGCAAAAAGCAAAAGGGTTAAATTTAGGCCAAAAACCCAGGCTTTTGGTGGTGAGGTGAAAGGGGTAATATAGTCAATGGGCTGGATCCAGACTTAAGAAAGTCCTTGAAAATAAGAGTAAAGTTACTCCTGGGCTAAACCATGTTGATTGCAGGGGAGTCATATTTCATCTGTTGCAAACAGTATTCGAGTTGAGAGGTAACGTTTCCTATCCCAAGTCTAAATAACAGTGTAATAGTAGAGCTTGTCAGTATCTGTGTGTAGTAAGCAATCCAAAGATATATCCCTGCATGCAAAGAATACAATTACCTTGACTCCCCCTGCAATCACCATGGTTTAGCCGACTTCAGATTAATGAATATTGAAGGCTCCCAAGATGCGGACAGCTAATGGTGAGTTTAAAAATGTTTATTTTATTATTATACAGTTATATACTTTTTTTTAGACACTTAGATTAGGAGAGATGACCTCCTAAGGTAAGTGCATACACGTAGGGGTTAATGTTAGCTAGGATGACTATTTTATTTACATATGTAACACTTTATTTAATTTTTTGAAGGGTTTATTTATTTATTTAATTTTTTTTATTTTTTACACAGACGCGACACGCAGTTCAGCATTGATACAATTGTATCCATGCTGTAACCAAAGAATTACAACGATCATCTTTGCTGATCCTTGTAATTCAATGACTACAGCATGCCTGCACTTTGCAGACATGCAGAACTTTGGATTTTTTTAATACACGCGATATGCCGCCATTAGTTAAAGGGCTAATCGCGGTGAATTTTTGATTAAAATCACCGCGATTAAGCCCTAAAAACATGGCGGCACATCGCCTGTGTTTGAAAAAATCACATCAATATCGCGTGTTAGTGAATTTAGACAAAAAAAAAATATTTTTGCGTCAATATCGCCGCGATGCCCCGCGATGCGATTTGGCACGAAAATATCGTCCTTAGTGAATAAGGCCCCTAGAACACTAGAGATCACAATAGTGATTGACAGGGGATGGGGCTTAATGGCATGATTTGCATAAATTGTGTCATTAAGCCCCGCCCCTTGCAGGCATTAATGGCTTCCCTCCCTGATCTCCCAGAGGGAAGCCTTAAAAAGTAGGCAACCCTGCCGTATACGCAATCTTTAAAGACTGCATATACGCAATCTACGTAACAAAACGATACGTAGATTACGTAAAATAGCTACTACGCATGCGAGGTAGCTACTATTGATATTTTAAGCCCGTGTGTGCTACACATACGGTGGTGTGAATCCGGGCCTATATCCCTTCCTAAATATACGCACTTTAAAAAACGCAGATTCTTAAGCATCAATCAAGTCCTTTATGTTTAAAAAATGCATGTATTTGTTATCAAAAGAGTTCCGGACATTTTCCCTTTTACGGCCTTCGTGTGTTGACCCACCTTTAATCCAATGCACTCAAATGACTCATCTGGTGTTCCCCTGAACTATAAGCCGCGTAAAGTGATTCAGACAATAAAAGAAAAACAGTTGGGTGTGGTGACATCAGGGCGCTATGAGGCAGTGTGAATTTACAGCGTGAGTTGTCCATGCCCATGCACATTACATGACATAGGGTAGAAACTCTGCATTTTCCATAAGTAGCACAGGACTTGGCTGACACGAGGCCAGGTCTGACACGAGAAGAAAAAGAAATAAATAAAAAGCCGGCTAGACATGACACTTATATGGGCCCTTTTTCTGCTGTCCCTCAGGAAGGAAGACTCAATTTTATTTCTGATCCACCCATACGAAACCACAGCGACCACAGCTGCAGCTACATAAAAAAATAGAAGGAGAAAAAAGCGATTGGCAATCCTGTTGCATTCTTTACGAAGCTTCTTTGCTGTGTTTAAAACAACACATTATTTAAATAAGAAACACAAAAGGAAAGCATTTGTCAGAGCTATTGAAGGTAATGTACTGATGCTGGACATTTTCAGTCCCTCTGTCAACTTCCCGATAATAAAAAATAAATAAATACACCGGTGGAAGCGTTTAATTAACAGGACAGGGACAAAGAAATGAAGTTGTATTTATTTATTATTGATTTTCTTTCTTTGTCCCGTATTTCTACCTAAGAGTGAGTTAGGTGCGGACACATCTGCACCGAACTCAGCCGTCCAGCCCCTAACCTGTCCACGGTTTTTAGGTACCTTATTGCCCTTCCGAGCGCCATAGGGCTACCTTATCTTACCGTGCGTAGTTTCCTTCTTAACAAGGACACTACGCACAGACATTGCCCCTCCCCGGCTATTCTAAATCCCTCCCCCCTCCCATGACTACCTAGACACTCCCCAAGGCGGCTTAAGGCAACCTCTTTCTAACTAAACTACTCTGTGTGGCCTTTAAAGACCACACTGAGGCGAACTACTACATAACTGTACGTAGATTGTGTAAATGACCTACTACACATGCATAGTAAGTCATTTTGGTAAACGACACACCTAGGAAGCCGAAGCTTCTTGAGTGTGAACACGGCTCGCTCTGTAGAGTCTTGGTATGATGCTGATGTTGCAACTGTTGACACTCCACTTTTTTTTGTTTGATTTGCTTTCAGGTCATTGGATGTAACAGAATGCTGGATCATTAATACATCCTGCTGGGTTCTAGAAGGCCATGGACTTCCATAAAGCCATTTCCTGATACAAATCAAAGAAGACAGACCTGGGGCAGGACCAGGCAGGGGAGAGAACTGACCGTGGTTTAACTAGGCCTTGGTGTGTTCAGCTGCATCGGCTTCATGAACACTGACTCATGTATAATCCCTAGACATTTCCCCTTTCCCCTGTGGTGGTCAGAATAGTTAACCAGTAAGGCATTAATCACAGTTTAAATCTGGACCACAAAAGCCTATCCTCCCCCTGCTATATATTACTTATAGACCGTGGTGTCAGCAGTAGCAGCCACAATTGGGCTTGTGTGAGGTTTGAGCTTTTTGAACATGCAATCAGTAAGCTTTAGGAACTACAAGTCCTTCACCTGTAGCTATTCACCAGTATGGGCACCCTCAGATTTACAGTCATTGGGGCAGATCCCGAACAACCCTTGTGAGTGAATTTACGTATGGCGGACACGTAACTTCGCTGCTTGTGAGCAAATTTACGCGTGGCGGACACGTAAAATCGCGTTTTGGTAAGTACTGCGCATGCGCACCATAGAAAATACGCTCCTTAACGTAGCGTAAATGTGAACTTATGGGCCATTCACGAATGTATCGCGTAAATCCTTACGTGTGAGAGTGCCAATTTTACGTGAGTCAAAAATACGTCTGAAATACGCTATGTAGGCGGGGTTTGTATTTAAAGTGTACAGTATGGGCGTGCTTAGCTGCGTAAATACGTGTTGCACATTCGTACATGTGCGGATGACTTTGGTTACATGGGCAAAAGTTAAGGTAGGGTTGGAAAGCGTATCTCTGACAAAATACGTACATTCAAGGGGTGTGCCAAGGGGAGTGTATAGAAGGTACGCACGTGTAAATACGCTACGCTAGTAAATGGATTGCAAGCGGAGTTCTGGATCTACCCCATTGCCACCTGGTTAGAATAAGTTGGCAAATTCAACTACAAAATGACCATACCAAGAGAAGAATATGCCCCTTGTGTGGCTTTTCACTCCACTCCTGGGCTGTTCTGTCTGTTGAGACCCAAGGTAATGGTTCATTTTTTTCATTCAGGGCAGAGATGTGCTATGTGGAAGTAATGGCCGGAAGTTCCTGCTAACATGGGAAGGGCTCATTTTAGACAACGATATAGCGTTGGTGTTAGCTGGGTTAGGGTTAGGCTGCGAGATGACAATGGTTAGGGTTACGCTGTGGAACGAGGATTGTTAGGGTTGGCGTTAGGCTACACGAAGACAATGGCTAGGGTTAGGGAAGGCTTAGGAGCCGAGATGAGGATGGTTAGGGTTAGGGAAGGGTTAGGCTACGGAGAGGGGGAGGGTTAAGGTTAGCTTGCGGGAGGATGGTTTGAGTTAGGAATAAGAAAACTTACCTGTCACCGTTGGAGTCTTCGAAGTCACGGAAGACAGGTCTTCTAAGGAGAGACTGCCAAAGACTGACAGCAGTCGGGCCCTTTATTGCCATATATCGGATACCAGATCCTCGAAGTGGCAAATCATGCTTTGCTAACATATATACCAAGGATGTCGTAACATGCAAGACCCTGTATCCTGCTCAGGGATAGTAACAATGCAGCCTTAGCCTAACCTATTCCAAAACCCTTTAAGTACATCCTTATTCAACTGCCATCACAGACGGGCTTCATAAGGCAAATCCTCATCAAGAGCATGCAAAACCGATACTTCTTCTTTAAATAAAATAAACTCTTCAGTATGCAGTTCCATGTATGTATTACAATGACCTTGACATTTTTTGTGGGACTCATAATTCAAGTACACTCACACATGCAGGGAGCCCCAACTAAAAATATATACCCTGTCAAGAATTGAGTAATGTGTATGCAGCGACAAGGCTAAAGCTGATTTTTCTCTGTGCAGAAACCTATGGGATGGAAATAAAAATACAGCTTGTCCTAAACACATTATTTTTGGCTGAGAATGAAGAAAGGAAGATTTTGACATGATATCTGAGTAAAACATATTTCCATTTTTTCATTCCGTCTCAGCATTTTTCTTGGTTGTTTGCACTCAGTGGAATGTACACTAGGACATGAATTGTTTTGTCAGATTAACGATGAGTGCTACTAATAATGGTATTTGTTTTAAAACAGAACTTAGATCTTCTTCCAAGCCAATGAGTTCTGCAGCAGAATATATGAGTGTTTCAAACTGGAATCCACACAGACTTTATATACTGGGTGACCCTCCAGTCTTGAAAACATCGCACAATCTCAGTAATAGGTTAAAGAAAGAGACAGATCATCGAAGAATGACAGGAATCTGGAATATCATTGCAGCAGG
>WWET01003846.1:117339-136465 GCA_011038615.1 Limnodynastes dumerilii | reverse complement strand
TAGATAATGGAAATAAGTAACTCAAGAACCTTTAAACCTAAAATTATTCAGTCTGACACGTCGGGAAAGACTCATATAAAAGGCAATTTACCTGTATATGACATTTTCTTTTTCCCAGTGCGTATTGACCTGGCATCATGAATGGGTGAAACCCTGTATTAAAGTTCTGAGACATCATATAAGTGTTTGTGGCTTATATTATACATATAACAGTTGTGATACTGGTATAACACTTTATAAAATAATGACTGGTAATTAAATAGGACTATCATACAGACCCTGCCTTGTCCCAATATGTGTTGATAGTACACATAACCTCTCTAACCTTTTTCTAATTACTAGAAAATAAAATAGGCTCCATACGTTGCTTCACCTCCTACATTACATTCCCCTCAGGGGCGGAACTACAAGGGGTGTGGCTGCTGCAGGGCCTGGAGGAAAGGGTGGGTCTTTGCAGATGTTCTACCTGCACTGTAAGCAAGCCGCCAGAAGTTGACAGCTTAAAACAGAGCTCATGTATGCTCTATGTATGATTTCTGAGCACTATAGAACTGCTTCTATGAATGAACCAATGCTTCAATAGGGCTGCTCTATCCACAGAACTTCCATTGACCTCTTAAGGAACACTATGGACCTGATTCAATCCCTCTAGACCAGGCATGTCAAACTCAAAACCACAACTGGGCCAAACAATCAATGTCTAAGATTGTGTGGGCCGCAAGAAAAATAAAAAGTCTTGGTCTCCAAAGTATTCCCCATCATGTCTTTCCAGCCTCCCTGGTATTCCCCATCATGTGTCTCCAGCTCCCAGTATTCTCCATCATGTGTCTCCAGCCCCCAGTATTCCCCATTCATGTGTCTCCAGCCACCCCAGTGTTCCCCATTCATGTGTCTCCAGTGTCCCCAGTTTTCCCCATTCATGTGTCTCCAATCATCCCAGTATTCCCCATCATATGTCTTCAGCTCCACAGTATTCCTCATTCATATGGCTCTAGCTCCCCAGTATTCCTCATTCATATGGCTCCATCTCCCCAGTATCCCACATCATATGGCTCCAGCTCCCCAGCATTCCTCATTTATATGGCTCCAGCATACCTATGATGCCTTCCGTCCATGTCTCTCCTCCGCAGTGAGCACCGTCTTCTCTGTGACGCTAACGTATAGCATCATAAAGCAATCTGTTTCCTGCTATCAGCCGATACAGCAGTTATACAGGACAGCTGAAAGGGCCTTTACTATCAGCGGTCCTGTGTAACATCTGCAGTGGTTGATAGCAGGCCCTTTTCAGCAACGTTCGCCGGACCAGCTGCCCTTTGTTAGATAGGGCCGCAAAAGAAAAGCTTTTGGGTCGCATATGGGCCGTGAGTTTGACATGCCTGCCCTAGAGAAAGCTGGTGTTTGTGTCTACACCATCCTACCTACACTTTTATAAGTGTAACTTGTCACCTTTAATATGACCATAATCTGCTGTGTTGCTTTGCAAAACTTCTAAAACAATGACCTTTGGTACAAGACAAGGAAAAATAATTGGTGTGAAAAAAAAATCTTTGAGAATATTAAATCCACTGGAAAAAACAAACTAACAAAAATGTTTTTCCTAATCAGCGTGGACTACAAGTTCCTGCCATTACTACTAGTGCAAATTGCCTGTTTAACCAGAAACATACAGTTGCTTTTGGTGATGTTTAACAATGATGACACTCCTTGGCAACCATGGCAACAAAGAGTGTAGTTTGTTCCGTGGTAGTTGAGGTTGCTAGGGAGTTTCAGTCCTCAAGAACCTGTTTTTGCTTAAATGGCAGTAACAGTGAATCTCTACATTTTAACCATGCATTTTCAGGCAGATGTTCAGTTTCAATTAGCAGTAGTAATTCTAGGAACTTGAAGGACCGGATTCACAGATTCGGTGTGAGTTAGGTGCGGACAGATCCGCACCCAACTCAACCATCCTGCCCCCATCCCATCCCCCTTTTTAGGTACCTTATTGCACTTTTGAGTGCCATAGGATTACCTTAACAATGCGTGCAATGTCTGCACGGACATTGCCCCCTCCCTGGCTAATCTAAATCCCCACCCTCCTGCTTTTACCCAAACCCTCCGCTGTTTACCTGAAATACTCTGTGCGATCTTTAAAAACTGCACAAAGGCAATCAACATACCAAACTGGTACACAGATTGCGTAAAGGACCTACTACACATGCACAGTAGGTCCTTTACTAAAGATACGCACCTAGGAAGCGACTGATTTATAGGTGTGAATCCGGTCAGAAGTTACCAACATAACGAATTTAAAGGAGTTCTCATTTAAACACAATAATAATAATAAAAAAAAATGAAATAAAAAAAAAAGTAAACAGAAATGGAAGCTATTTATGATTGTGCCAGAGGTCATATAAAGATAACACAAATTCTCAGCAATGAAGGTTGCAATTCGAAATTAACGAGTTTATTAAAAATATGACATAAGCTGTCACACATAAGATTCATCAGTCCAATTTACCCTATTTTGTTACTATTATGTCCAGTACAGGTCTTATATAAATGCCAAATGTCATACAAAAAGGCAACTAATTGCTGTGTTATTCACCTATTTATCTAATTTATTATTATTATTATCATCATCATCATCATTATATTATTATTATTATTAATATAATAATAATAATAATATACACCATGAAATCTTGTTTGGTTTCTGGTACCATGGATCATCTTGCATGGCCATTCAGATTCTAGCTATCATTTATCTTGGAAAATCTAGAATATGAAAGCTACAATTGGATTGGTTTCTCTGGGCAATGTCTGTAATTTTGACTTTTAGAACTGGTAAATCTGATTACCGATGGTAAGTACTGATAAATCTGAGGTTAGTTAAAGTATTTTTTATTTAATTTTGTAAAATACAGGCCACTTATGCATTATAGACTTTAGTGGGGTTATTTTATGCTGGGGGAGTCCAATAATGAGAGCATTGCAATAATTAATGATGGAGATGCTTAGTGCATGAATTGTGGTGTGAGATGTGGGCATATTCTGGAAATGTTTTTTTTAAATGTATGTAACAAGATTTTGATACAGATTGTATGTGGTGCCTAAAGGACAGTTCAAAGTCAAGAGTAAAACCTAGGAAAGGATCTTTACAAGGAGGAATTATTGCAGTCTTGTTAACATAAATAGAGACACCAGGGGCCAGATTTACTAAGCTGCGGGTTTTGGAAAAGTGGAGATGTTGCCTATAGCAACCAATCAGATTCTAGCTTTCACTTTCTTTTTACATACTAGAGAATGTCAGCTAGAATCTGATTGGTTGCTATGGGCAACATCTCCACTTTTCCAAACCCGCAGCTTAGTAAATCTGGCCCCAGGTGGGTAACTTCTGTTGGCAGATGGAAATATTATTAGTTCTGTTTTTAGAAGAATGAGCTAAAGGTTGTCTTACGTGATATTGATATTCTCAGCATCACAAGCTCTTTCTCCTCAGGCTGCTTGAGCAGATCCTGGCTGTTATTAGGCAGCCAGGATATAGCTCTCACTGCGAGCTGGCTTTATGTTCTGGCTGTTGCTAAGCAACTGGAATGCTGTGCTTATAGCACAGTCAGGCGTACAGAAGCTTCTCCAGGTGCTTGCACGATGGTGCCTAGCAAATCAGTCAGAGCTGGGAGGCTATCTAGCTCTGATTAGCTTTTCTGTGTTTAAATACCCAGCAAGCATATCTTTTCCTTGCATGTGATATTGCCTGTTCTAGTATTTGTCTAAGATTGTCTGCTCCAGCCATTATCTGTTGAATTGTGCCCTTTGGCCACTTTGCTGCATTTCTTTTTGTCTGCTAGTCCTACTTCTAGCAGGACTCTTGTCTGTTGTTTGTCCTGCCTTTTGTTTTGTCTGTCTCTCCTGTTTATGTCTGTCTGCGTTTCTGTTATCTGTGTCTTTTACCTTGGTACCTGTTACCTTGTCCCTGACCCTTTGTTCAGTCTCTTAGTCCCAAACCATCCTTGCTACCCTGGGAGCTGCCACTGGCAGCCCCGACCTGCTGGGTTCTAGCTGCACAAGCCTGTCTCCATCATCAGGGGCTCTAGCAAAGACCTGGCACCGGTTGCAATTTCTGGTCCAATGGCCCACTTTGCGAATTAGAGACAGACGAAAGTTACTTTTCGGATGTCTCTTTCAAATAGGCAGCCATTTTCAAATTGTTTTAATGAATGGGTGAGTGTGCTGATCAGCATACTCGCCCATTCATTTTCACAGACCCGCCTAATGACAGCTACGGAGAGGTGAGTAACCTCTCCGGGGCATTTTAGTATTAGGGAGGGGTTGGGGTTAGGAGCTTAGGGAGGGAGGGTTAGAGTTAGGACCATGGAAGGGGAGGGTTAGGGTCAGGCTGCGTGTAGGGGGGTCTTAGGGTTAGGGCAATGGAAGGGGAGGGTTAGTGTCAGGCTGCAGGGAAGGGAGGGTTAGGGTAATGGAAGGGGAGGGTTAGGGTTAGAATTAGGGGAAGGGTTGGGGATAGTTTAGCCACTCACCTTTCGGAGCACCGTGTTCGGTGCTCCGGGAATTGATTGCTATGCCTCTACGAGGCATACGCAATCGATATCCCGGCCAATTAAAAACTGGCATGGAGAGAACGGCCCTAGCAAAATAGGGCCGTTCTTTGCGGGGACCCACACCCTATGGCACTCTTAAGTGCCATAAGGTTCCTAAAAACAGAGGTGGGTTGGGGGGCAGGTCAGGTGACTAAGGGGCGGATACGTGCTCACCTAATGCATTCTGACCTGTGAATACAATCCTTAGTACTGTACTTTAAAATGTTGAAATACTTCTGCAAATAGTCTGGAATAATCACGCTGGAGAAACTTGTCAGACATAATTATTTGAAATAATGTAGCTCAGAACATTTTCTGTAAGCCCTTCTTAGACTAATTCTACATGTGCGTAACTGTGGAAGTCCTAATTCCTTGGGTCACTTGCGGTAACCGCTCACAGAATTCCAGTCCACTTACAGCATGAGAAAACTTCCTGTTTGGTCGTGATTCTTTAGTACAACAGCTCTCGTCATACATCACAATCTTCTTTGCTTTATGGCTTGTTTCCTTGCGTAGTGAAAAATACTGTCATCAAACCATCCACAAGTTCCCTGTTCATTGTTTTCCAAGTTCTCAGCTCTGAATGTTAAGAATTCTGGGGAGGTGCAATAATCCTTTGAAATGCTCAATCATGCACCGAAGGAGCAGATTTACTGATTACATTTAAACATATTAAAGATTAGTTATACAGAATGCAATTTCTGGCCACTTTCATTGGGAAAAGTGTTTAGTGTAGATGAGCCGGCAGCCTCCATAGCAATAGCTAGCAATAAAACATTCAATTTTAATCTTCAGATCACTTGGATATTTGTTTGTAGGCTGCATTGTCAATTTGATTGATCTATGTCAGTGTCAGTTTCTATCCCATCATTCTAGGAATGACTCTCCTTTATTTCCATCACCTTTGTTTCCCTATGAGCCCCTTCATTTTCCCCTGAAATCGCCCTTAAAATGTTGTAAGGGTGACCCACATTCTGTACTTTTGGGTGTAGTTCATCACTACGATGCTCTGTATTTTGACAGATTACTTTGTAGCAGCTTGCAGCAAATTACTTTGTGTTCGTCAGTTTTCGGTGAGATAGCATCATTTTCGCAACTGCTGTGTCTCCAACGGCGACAGGTAGGTTTTCTTGATCCTAACCCTAACCAACTCCTACCAACAACCTAACCTTAACCCTCCCCTCTCCATAGCCTAGCCCTAACCATCCCTGTCCTGCAGCCTAACCTTAACTCTCCCCTCTCCATAGCCTAGCCCTAACTATCACTGTCCTGCTGCCTAACCTTAACCCTCCTCTAACCCTATGCCTAGGGGCAGCACGGTGGCTCAGTCTGCCTCACAATGCTGAGGTCATGAGTTCGATTCCCAGACTGGGCTTTATCTGTGTGGCGTTTGTATGTTCTCCCCATGTCTGGGTGGGTTTCTTCCGGGTGCTCCGGTTTCCTTCCACATGACATAAACATACTGATAGGTTAATTGGGGCAGACTAAATTAACCCTAGTCTGTGTGTGTGTATGTCTGTGGAAGGGACCCTATTCTGTAGCTTCATTAGGGGCAGGGACTGATGTGAACATCTAATGTTCTCTGCAAAGCGCTGTGGACAATTTTATTTAAATTAGCGTTATTATTATTAATAATAATAGTAGTAATAATAGTAATAATAATAGTAATAATAATAATAATAATAGTAGTAATAATAGTAGTAGTAGTAGCAGCAATAATAGTAGTAGTAGTTGCAATAATAGCAGTAGTAGTAATAATAGTAGTAGTAGTAGTAATAATAATAGTAGTAGTAGTAATAATAGTAGTAGTAGTAGTAGTAGTAATAGTAGTAATAATAGTAGTAGTGGTAATAGTATTAATAGTAATAATAATAGTAGTAGTAGTAATAATAGTAGTAGTAATAGTAGTAGTAATAGTAGTAATAATAGTAGTAGTGGTAATAGTATTAATAGTAATAATAATAGTAGTAGTAGTAATAATAGTAGTAGTAATAGTAGTAGTAATAGTAGTAATAATAGTAGTAGTGGTAATAGTATTAATAGTAATAATAATAGTAGTAGTAGTAATAATAGTAGTAGTAATAGTAGTAGTAATAGTAGTAATAATAGTAGTAGTGGTAATAGTATTAATAGTAATAATAATAGTAGTAGTAGTAATAATAGTAGTAGTAATAGTAGTAGTAATAGTAGTAATAATAGTAGTAGTGGTAATAGTATTAATAGTAATAATAATAGTAGTAGTAGTAATAATAGTAGTAGTAATAGTAGTAGTAATAGTAGTAATAATAGTAGTAGTGGTAATAGTATTAATAGTAATAATAATAGTAGTAGTAGTAATAATAGTAGTAGTAATAGTAGTAGTAATAGTATAGTAATAATAATAGTAGTAATAATAATAATAATAGTAATAATAAAAAAGTTCTATTTGGGTACTTGTCTTTGCAGTAGATAACATAGCCAGGAACAAGCAGAGAAATACAATATTTCAGGGAAATAAACTCAATAGAAGAGAGTAAAAGGAGAGGGCTGTGTGCAGCAAGAGTGATCTTTCAGAATATGTGGTGAGGAATCATTGCTTTCAGTTACAAATTGCAAAAGTCCCTATATCTTAATGCAGCTTCCAGGCTAACCCACTTGTCAATGAATCTATCATAATAGACCTATTTATATGTAGGCAACTGATGACAGCCAGGAAGCCATCTGTAGAACAACTTCTGCTAATTATCTTGGAAGCTAATGCAACACTAAAGAACTCACATTAATGACCTTCCCCTTGGTGGCAGAATCTGCTGCGGTGCAGACGGTGGTGGCCGGACGCCAGATATTAATGGTTAGTGTTGGCACAGGGAAGCTAGTACGAAGTATTCTTTCTTTGGTGGAAAAAGTATTTTAAGAATTTGAAGCGTAAATCTTCTGAAACACCTGCATCTAAAGAGGTTCCAAGATATTTAACCTAGGAATTTCCTGCCTCGGTTATCTATTTCAGGGTTTTTTTCTAATCTCAAATGTAGCTTTTATTATATAAATGGATTTGTACTCATGGTAAAACAATTTACAATCTGATCTGAGTATAAGTGGAAACACATACAGGACATGTACAAGAGTTGGGTAGTTGCAACATAAAGGTTTTTTTTTGTTTTAAATGAAACCAATTGACTTAGCAGTAAAATTAAAAGTAGAAGAATACTGTAAGTGTCTACTGCTATACAACACGGGAACTTTTCAGTCTGTTAACTCTGTCCGTGATGGGTGTAGTTCACTGCTCCGATGATCTGTATTTTGACAGATCATTTTGCGGTCATGAAGCGACGACTGGCATCAGTTTTCAGCAGTTTCCGGTGACACAGCGTCATTCCCGCGACTACCAATTCTCTGAAGAGTCCAATGGCAACAGGTTGATTTTCTTCATCCTAACCCTAACCAGATGGGCAGACTAGATGGGCCGTGTGGCTCTTATCTGCCATCACTTTCTATGTTTCTATGTTTATATCCCCTAAGGCAACCTAACCCAGGGGCGTATGAGGAACTTAAAGTGGCCCTGGAAAAAAAAATCTGCAAGAGACCACTTGTGGGGGGATCAACTAGTGGTGGGGTCCAAAAAATACGTAAACTGTATTAGTACAGAATAAAAAAAACCTTTTGACAAGTATTTCACATTCTAAAAACGACTGCCACCACAGTGACCACCACCCAATACATATAACATCCTAGTGATCACCACGCAATACATACAGCATCCTAGTGACCACCACCTAATACATACAGCATCCTAGTGATCACCACACAATACATACAGCATCCTAGTGACCACCACCTAATACATACAGCATCCTAGTGACCACCACCTAATACATACAGCATCCTAGTGACCACCACCCAGTACATACAGCATCCTAGTGACTACCACTCAAAAAAATCTAACCTTAACCCTCCCCTAAACCTAACCATCCTCCTCCCACAGTAGTCTAACCTTAACCCTCCCCTAACCCTAACCATTCTCCCCCCACAGTCTAACCTTAACCCTCCCCTAACCCTAACCATCCTCCTCCCACAGTCTAACCTTAACCCTCCCCTAACCCTAACCATCCTCATCTCACAGTCTAACCTTAACCCTCCCCTAATCCTAACCATCCTCCTCCCACAGTCTAACCTCAACCCTCCCCTAACCCTAACCATTCTCCTCCCACAGTCTAACCTTAACCCTCCCCTAACCCTAACCATCTTCCTACCACAGTCTAACTTTAATCCTCCCCTAATCCTAAAGATCCTCATTTCATAGTCTAAACATAACCCACCCCTAACCCAAACCATCCTCATCTCACAGTCTAACCTTAACCCTCCCCTAACCCTAACTATCCTCATCCCACAGCCTAACCTTAACCCTCCCCTAACCCTAACCATCCTCCTCCCACAGCCTGCCTTAACCCTTCCCTCTCTGCAGCCTAACCCCAACCATCCCTGACACACAGCCTAACCCTAAATATCCCTGTCCCACAGCCTAGCTCTATTTTTGTGGTGGTATGTGCAAATTTGCCTGGATTTAGGATTGGATCCATATAGCTGGATCCTAACTTCTTTGTGTGAGGGAAGGCCACTCCCCTCACGTACAAAGGACGTACCCTACCATAATATTTATTAATCGTCCCCACATAAAATGGGTACAGTTCATATTTCTGCATAGCACGTAAGGGCTTAACCAAGCCCTTACTGTACAACTCCCACAGCCCCCCCACACACACACACACACACCTTACATGTAACATAAGAATCTCACTCAATTGTCAAAACCAGTGTTGGATTAAACCCTGTGGAGACTCTTGGCAGTCAAAATCTTGCCCCTCCCCCCCCTTGCATGCGCCCTAGTAGGATAACATTGAACTAAGTATTGTGTACGTTGGCCCCTAGATGGAGATGAGCATCACTCATACATACTGTACATTACATGGACGTAGGTTGAACTTGCACCAAAAAAGCTGACAGCTTTAAGATGTTAATGGGTACATTACATTAATACAGGATTTCTCTATAGAGTCTTTACTGTCAAGTTTTTGTTTCTTTGAGTTGATTATTTTGTCTATCCTTTGGAAACAATTTAAGAAAGCGCAATGGTCATTTTCTTTCAAAATCAAATCAATATTATTTTGATCCATTGTCACAGGGCCCCTAAAAAGTCTGGGGCCCATAGGCTAATGCCTACTCTGCCTATTTGGCACTAGTCAAAACATCCCAAGTCTTGAACTGTAGGATGCAAATGACCGTCCTTAGTCTATAAGAAATAGCAACGCAATGAATGGACGCATGGTACCCTTCCTTGAAAAAGACCTCTCTTAGGGATAAGTAGAAGTAGCCATATTGCTTTTGTTGAGTCTTCATCCTGTTGATCACTTTGAGGAAGACTTTTGCTGTAACCACTTGGTCCATAAACCTTCTGTCCAATCAGTCAAAAAAAAAAATGACCATACACAAACTGTTACGGACTACTCCAATGTCTACTGGAGGAGCATGGTCAGGTCAGGGTCACTGAATTAGTATAGACAGAATAAACTAACAGGGAAGACTGTATTACTACTAAACTACATAAAGCAGGAAGCTGTGCATTATTATCCATAACTGACTGGACATTTTAGCAGCCCTCCCATACTACACAGTACATTGCCTTCATCCTCACTGTATACTCCACGAGCTGAATCTGTAACTGGAAATGAAGCTTTCCTTGATTCTAAGGGCCTGATCCAGACCTAAGGCCGTGTGCGTTTTTACGATGGTCGTAAGCGTAAAAACGTCCATTTGTACTTACTGCGCATGTGCGGGCAGATGTTACGCTCATCTTATGCTCAGAAATTCTGAGCGTATGGGCCTTGAGCGTACCACCTTCGTAACTACAGTCGAGGGGGCGTTCCTGGCATATGATTCGTAAATACGCACCGAGGGCGGGGTGAGGCACTTAAATCGTACAGTATGGGCGTGCGAAGAGTCGTAACTATGCAAGGAGCTTACGGCTACCCGCGGTTACGATCAGAAAAGTTAGGATAGGGTTTACTGGGCGTAATACGGCAAGAGTAAGTACGACCGAGGGGAGTGCCTATGGGAGTGCATCATAGGTACGCTGGCATAAATACGCCACGCACATGAGCATTTCATGAGCGTAGGTCTGGATCAGGTACTAAGTTTCTAATGCAGTATTTTTTGTCTGATCACCCTTCACTGACCTGTTGTTACATCTGCCACTATTAGAGCCATGGTCCACTCACCCAGCTTCTCCCATGTTGATTCTGCTGCTGCCGAGTCAGCTCGCCTCTTGTCCGGTGCTTTCCTTGATCACAGTTGCGCTGTTCAGAAGGTAAACAAAACCCACATTGGTGCCGCCGCTGTTGCTCCGTTAGGCGCGCGTCTCACGTGTCAGGACTGGGTTGGTACTTGCCCTGATCTCCATGACTACGAGGTTCCCTCCGTATGGTCGACCAATCACCAAACAGCAGCCTCTATTTCAAGCCCTCATGGCCTCTCAGCAGACGCCGGTTATAGCGTCTGTTAGTTCAGCCTGTGACCTGCTATTTGCTTTTCTCCTGTGCCTTTGCCTCGTGCCCTGTGCCATTGATTTCTGAGTGACCCATCCTCTTCCTTGCTTATGCGTTCCCATTGTCCTTTCGGTTCCAGCCTTGCTCTCTCTACCACCTTCGTGTTCCAGCCTTCCCTTGTTACCTTATGTACCCTGTATGCATGTGTTTGTTCCCTCCAAGGAGTCCCAGCTTCTTGTGTGATTGTGTGAGCAATTGCCCTATCTGTTCAGTGAGTATTGTATTGTCCAGTCCATATCTCCCCTGTCTGTTTATCACGTTCTTTGTTTCTTGTGGTCCGTTGCCGGTCAGGTCCTTCTGATCCGCCTATTCCCGCTTCTTCTGCTCTAGTCTACTCTTACCTGTCATACTCTATTTTGGTTCTCCTCTCCTCTCCCGGGTGACCCCTCTGGGGCCACAACCTGACGGGTTCCTTGCAGCTCCAGTCTATCCCCACCATTAGGGGCTCTAGTGAAGACCAGGTCTGGCTAGGCTCTGCACCCAGGTTGTGTTGCCCGTCTTTTTCTCTCACACAGCCACTCCAGTCCTCCGTACGGGTAATCCCGGCGTGCTGTAACATTTCCTCTTCTCACCTGCGGCCACCCCGGTACTCATCCCAGGTAATTCCGGTGTGCTGTAACATTATAACCAGCCAAAATACTGACCAGGATGGATTCAGCAACCTCAGAAGCAATCAACGCCCTTATTGCCCAGGTTTCAAACTTAGGACAGATGGTGCAAGCCCTTACCAATAAAGTGAATTCCAAAGAGGAATTCATCTCTGCACTACGGACTTCAGCTACTGCCCCTGCTCCCCTTGTTTTTAGTTCAGGTTATCCAGGGTGCCGCCTCGGATGTGAAGATGAACCTTACAGATAAATTCTCTGGAGACCGTGGTCAGTTCCACCTTTTTAGGGAGAACTGTAAACTTTTTTTCCGACTTCTTCCTAATGCATCTGGGACAGAACATCAAAAGGTGGGTCTAGTGATTTCACTCCTAGAAGAAGATCCCCAGGCCTGGGCCTCTAGTCTGTACTTCAATCGGTGGACTCCTTCTTTGAAGCTCTCAGCTTACTTTATGAAGACCCGGACCGTGCGGCCACAGTTGATGCAAAACTCTGAGCTCTCCGTCAGAACAAGAAGACAGCAGAGGAGTACTGCGCAGAGTTCCGCCATTGGAAACCGGATGAACCCATGCAAATTGGTACCTATAGACTTACCAAAGAAGAGAAAGCCCACAGACAGACTCTTGGGTTATGCTTGTATTGCGTCGGAAAAGCTCACAGAGCGGATGCCTGCCCGAAGAAGTTCCAAGCGGAAAAGAGTAACCCAGTCAAACAATGAGGAGGTTCGACTGGGTGTCCATCTTGTATCCTCCTAGTTCCAGCCAGTCTGTCATTTTAAGATAGCGAGGAACATCTCTCAGCCTTCATTGACAGTGGTGCGGCAGCGAACTTTCTTGACGCCGATCTTGTGGCTTCACTGGGCATACCCATCAGAGAGCTGGCATCTGCGGTTTCTACGGTCGGTTTGGATGGACAACCACTGTCAGGGGGACTCAGCTCCGGTTCGATTATGTATTGGTCTTTGCCATGCGGAACCCATAGAATTCTTCATTACTCCTTGCTCATCAGTACGCCTGGTCTTAGGCCACCCCTAGCTTCAACTCCACAATCCCAATATTGATTGGACCCAGGGAGAAATCCATCAGTGGGGGAATAGCTGTAAAGAGTCCTGTATTTCATCTCCTATTCGTCTGGCCCACGTCTCTATGGAGAAGTTACCTCCTCAATATGCCGAATTTGCTGATGTATTCTCCAAGCAAGCCTCTGAAGTCCTACCCCCTGACCATACGATTGCGCCATCGAACTTATCCAGGATGCAAAACTGCCCAAAGGGAGGTTATTCTCTCTCTCATCCAGAAGCCTCTGCTATGAAAGAATACATACAAGAAAACCTCAAGAAGGGGTTCATTCGGCCATCCAAATCCCCAATGGGAGAAGGTATTTTTTTGTCGGTAAGAAAGATTGGTCTCTCAGACCCTGTATCGATTATCGGGCCCTGAACCAAATCAGCATCAAGAATACTTACCCTCTACCTTTGATCTCGGATCTGTTCCATCAACTGCAGAACGCCACCATCTATACCAAGATTGATCTCTGTGGCGCATATAACCTAATCAGGATTAGGGAGGAAGACAAATGGAAAACTGCTTTCAACATCCACTCAGGCCACTATAAGTACTTAGTCATGCCTTTTGGGCTGTGCAATGCCCCAGCAGTCTTCCAAGACTTTATCAATGATGTCCTGCGGGACTTTCTAAGAAAATTCGTAGTGGTCTACCTTGACGATAACTTGATTTTCTCTCCCTCCCTTAAAGAACACCGTGATCATGTGAAACAAGTACTATCCCGCCTTCGTGAATCCAGATTGTACACGAAGATTGAGAAGTGTGAGTTTGAAGTTTCCAGTGTCACCTTCTTAGGGTACATTGTTTCCCCTCACGGATTTGCTATGGACCCAGACAAGATCAAGGCAATCTTGGAATGGAGACAACCCACAGACCTTAAAGCCATCCAACGCTTCATGGGGTTCTCTAGTTATTACAGAGGTTTTGTCAGAGCATTTTCTATATTTTGATGTCTCCTATTGCTGCGCTCACCAGAAAAAGGGCAGACCAAGCCAGATGGCTGTCTAAAGCACAGAAAGCCTTCCAGGGCCTAAAGCTGGCCTTCACTATGGCTCCTATCCTGAAACATTCCAATCCTGACTTACCTTTTGTCATCGAAGTTGATGCATCAGATGTAGGGGCAGGGGCAGTGCTTTCTCAAAGGAATCCTCAGGACTCCAAGTATTATCCTTGTGCTTATTTCTCTAGACATTTTTCACAAGCCGAACTATGGCGTTGGCAACCGAGAACTACTGGCCATAAAGATGGCCTCGAAGAGTGGAGACACTGGCTTGAAGGTTCTTTGCACGAAATTACGGTCCTCACGGATCACAAAAACCTCGCTTACATTCAGTCCGCCAAACGTCTCAATCCTTGCCAGGCCCTCTGGGCGTTATTCTTCACCAGGTTCAATTTAAACATTTCATGCAGACCCCTCAATCACAGGGCTGACGCCTTATCTCGATCATTTGTTCCTGAGCATGGTCCCTCCCTCCTCTACCCTTCATTGCTCCATCATCCATCATGGCTGGTCTTACGCAGATCTTCAAACTAAATTATTATCTTTGCAATCTCAAGCTCCTAATCAAGGACCTACCGGTTGCCTTTTTGTCCCGAATAATCTCAGAAAACATGTGCTGATGGAAAGCCACTCCTGCAGATCATCTGGACATCCTGGTATCCAGAAAACTTTAAATATCCTCCTGCGTTCCGTTTGGTGGCCATCCATGACCCGAGATGTCAAGGAGTTTATAGACTCCTGTCCCCTATGTGCCAGGAACAAGACCCCACAGTCCCCATCCATCGGTCCCCTTTTACCGCTGCATATTCCTGATCGTCCATGGACACACTTGTCCATGGATTTTATTACAGATCTCCCGAATTCCCAAGGATTCACCATGGTCTGGGTGGTGGTAGACAGGTTCAGCAAAATGGCACACTTCATTCCGTTGCAAGGACTTCCTAATGCTTAAACCTTAGCAAAATTGTTCATCAAACACATCTTTAGGCTTCATGGACTACCCAGGGAAATCGTATCAGACCTAGGCAGACAATTCATCGCTACTTTTGGGGGATCTTTTTGCAAAACTCTGGGAATCAAGATTAATTTATCTTCAGGATATCACCCTCATTCTAACGGTCAGACCGAGAGGGTCAACCAATCCCTTGAGCAATACTTACGTTTCTATGTATCTTCTTATCAAATTGACTGGTCTGAAAATATTCCCTGGGCGGAGTTTGCCTACAACAATGCTCATCACTCCTCCACATCGATGTCGCCATTCTACTGTGTCTATGGTTTTCACCCCAAAGCTAACTCTCTGGCCTGTTCTACCACCCCCAGCCCTGTTGTCACAAATACCATCAAGAACATGAGGAGTATTTGGAAAGCGGTCAACCGATCTCTGCGCTCTGTAGCATTCAGAACAAAGAATAGGGAGGATCTACATAGTTCACAATGCAAGTTCAAAGTTGGACAGAGGGTATGGCTTTCCACAAAAAATATCAAACTAAAACAACCCTTCAGGAAATTGGGACCTCGCTTCATTGGACCGTTCCCCATTGTAAAAAATATCAACCCAGTGGCTTTACCATATACATGTAAAAAGACTTCCTTTATTGTCAACAATGAAGAAGAATTTGAAGCTACCCGTCCTGACCTCTGACCCGTCTCTGCCTTTGTTTGTGCCTTGTCCCTGATTCCTTGGTCCATTCAGTGTAAGCGGTTGGTTAAACCATAGGTGTCTCTTTACTAAGACCATCACAAATATTTCCGATCGTCATTTAGGGTGCCTTTGATAAGTTAGCATCATCCTATAGTGACATAGGAAAGTATTCACACTTAAGTATGTTTTAGTTTCTTAATTATACTCGAAAAGTAGCAAGGCAACTCGCCTGACAAACGCCCCTGGTTTTCAGCTTCTTAGGTAACTTACGAATGCCATAGGGCTGCCTTATCTTTAGGTTCTTAGTTGTGTGCGTAGGGCGGCTAATTAAGAATATTTTTGCCTAACTGCACCCAGATTTCCTCATTTAAATGGCTCCCTCCACCCAATCTTCTTATCTTTGTTCTTAATTTTTTACGACACTCCACTTCATTCTTAAGTCACTATAAACCTTGAAGCAATAGGTTCGTAATGGTCGTTCAGAGTTGTCCCGTTCTTAAGTCCAACGTAAATTGCATACATTAAATTACTACGCCTGTGCAGTATATCCCTTGAATATGCGCACCTAAAAAGATTCTTAATTGTGAATCAGGTCCATAGTTCATAGACACACCTGAAGCACATGACTCACAATCAAGTTGTGGTTGTACAAAACAGTGAGACAGATTTGCAGAATAATCTTAATAATGTACTTTATTTGGATAGTATTGTTATTATTATTATTATTATTTTATTTGATCAGTTATATAATTTATTATTTCTCAGGCCAAATGAGTTTCAAAGGACATCTATGGTAAGCATGGGCACAGCGACTCCAGTGGTTAACTCTTCTGCCTCACAAAACTAAGGCCATGAGTTCAATTCCCTGACAGGGCCTGTGTGGCCATTACCCAGTAACACACTATACCATTCTATCTATAAAATAAAAACACAGACACGTGCGTTACACATACTGTATTTGCAAATATATAGTTTATACATGCCAGCAAGAGTTCCAGCAAGTCAGTGCACACACACAGATAGAAGAGCAATGGGAATGAGCACTGGACAAATGCCTCCCTCTACCCAATCTTCTTTTCTTCATTCTCTTTTTTTTCCGACACTTCACTTCATTCTTAAGTCACTATAAACCTTGAAGCAATAGGTTCGTAATGGTCGTTCAGAGCTGTCCCGTTATTAAGTCCAACGTAAATTTCGTACATTAAGTTACTACGCCTGTGCAGTATATCCCTTGAATATGCGCACCTAAAAAGCCGCAGATTCTTAATTGTGAATCAGGTCCATAGTTCATAGACACACCTGAAGCACATCACTCACAATCAAGTTGTGGTTGTACAAAACAGTGAGACAGATTTGCAGAATAATCTTAATAATGTACTTTATTTGGATAGTATTGTTATTATTATTATTATTATTTTATTTGATCAGTTATATAATTTATTATTTCTCAGGCCAAATGAGTTTCAAAGGACATCTATGGTAAGCATGGGCACAGCGACTCCAGTGGTTAACTCTTCTGCCTCACAAAACTAAGGCCATGAGTTCAATTCCCTGACAGGGCCTGTGTGGAGATTGTATGTTCTCCCTGTGTCTGTGTGGGTTTCCTCCCATGTTAGTAGGTTAATTGGCTACTGACTAAAAATGAACTCTGGTCCATGTGTTAAGGAAATTAAGCAGGGTACACATTGAAGTTTTTAATGACGATACGACATCTTGTCAAATCTGTAGTAGGGATTCTAGACCCGACCTGCAGCACGATCCTCCCCCCCAAACACAACGCTCTCTATTTTTCCTGTGTATCCTGTTGATCGTGTAAAATTAGGAACTTCTCTCTCTGATACCTTCCATTCCACACCCAGAGACCGCTACAGAGTAACTGTTTACCTGCATAGTGTTGCCTAATCGAAAATGATGTTTTACTGAAATATTACCACTGAAAAGTTGATAACTTATCTGCTGTTAAATTCCATTTTCCATCTTCTTTCAAAGCCTATTCCCCTTAGCTGCTATCTAGTTATGTTGTATAATTTGGTTTTATAAGATCTGTTTACATTTGTTTTGTCATGTGACCATTTATCAATCAGATGAAATATTTATCCTCAGTTCTATTTCTGCTTCTCAGTTATCAGTCTTGGCTTGGTGCATAAGTATCAGTATGTGATCATGAAGCATGAAAAGCATTTCCATAGGCTCCGAAAACCACAAATTGGGACTTTCTGCAGATGACATAATCCTGGAGATTAGTGCCTTCCAGACCTCCCTGACAAGCGTGCTACAGATGTTGACAGGCCCTCCAACATCTATCTGGCTATAAACTCAACAAGTCTAATATGAGAGCTAACTCTTAGTATATCCGTGACCTACCTAGACCTGTTTTATGAAAATGTGGCTTCCGGTTGGAATAGATCACAGCCAGCGACTCCCTCAGATCTATTCCGAATTATTATTATAGCAAGTTTCATCAAATATCGTTCCTAGATTCAGAAAAGTAAAAGTTGAGGTAACTACAAGGAACAAAAGACAGGTCCGGCGCTCTAAACAAACATTATGTAACACTATGTGTCAGCACATACATATAAAGGAGGTTTATGTCACAATATAGCTGTATTGGGTTATGTCACCTGCCCAGCGTCAAGGCACCTCCTGTAGGTGAGTCCCTATCCATCTGCTATATGTGTACTCAGGACACCCCGGTCATTTGAACAGTGTGCAGCGGCTATATTGGGGAGGAGTCAGGGGTTCAATGCGTAGTGTATATACACGTCCGTAATTACTATGCACTCCCCTAGGCACACCCCTCGGTCGTACGTAATTTTGCCGCTTTATGCTTACCAAACCCTACCTTAACTTTTCTAAGCGTAACTGCTCTCGGCCATAATAGCTGAACGTACTTACGCGCCTAAGCACGCCCATACTGTACGATTTAAATGCCTCACCCCGCCTCAGAAGTGTAATTACGGGTATCGTATATCTGTCACACCCCTTCGTCCTTAATTACGCTTGTGAACGTATGCTCGTAAGTATGTTCAGAGCTACGGGTCGTAACATCTTCCGTGCGCATACGCAGAACATCCAAAACAGCATTTTTACAACTACGGCGAGCGGAACTACACTTGCGTTCATAGCTCTGGATCTTGCCCGATGACGCTTATAATTCCTACAATAGCACTAATTATTAACCAGAACCTAATCCTAAACCTAACTGCAGCATAACCCTAACTCTAACTACAGCTTAACCCTAACTCTAACTGCAGACTAACCCTAACCCTAAGAGAAAGTATAGTAATCACTCATCCACGTCGCATCAAGTCCCAAAGTGTAGATCAGGCATCAGCATTGAGTCTTGAAATGTTCAGCGGGCGTCATGGTAGAATGCAGAACCGCTGAGCAGCTGCCACTGTCGAGAGGGCATCCTTCAATGTGGCGAGCAGGCGTCCGTCCGGACTGGTAAGCATAGACACACAACCATATACTGTTTCCATTAGCTTTGAAAAAAAAATGTCTAAATACTCCCAATCAATATAAATATCTTCAAATACATCAGTGCAGTAAAACACCACTATAAGTGGAGGAGGGGGGGTTGCTGGTTCGGCCAGAACTATTTCAACTGCTGTAACATGGTCTTTCAGAAAAGACACCATCATATCGGCATTC
>WWET01003846.1:90810-104799 GCA_011038615.1 Limnodynastes dumerilii | reverse complement strand
GAGTGCATTTGTTGGGCCCGATTCAATTTGCTGCGAAGCCTGGAAAAAGCTTGCGGTGCGCTTTTTCCCATCTATTACGGTAGCCAAAATTCACTGAAAAATCCACAAAATAAATTTGCAGGATTAGCTTTACAACGCGTGCGTATCTAATTGAATCGGGCCCTTTGTTCACTGAGCCATTATTTTGGTGGAGTGTTTGTGCACTCAAAACCCAACTGCTCACTTTGCAGACCCTCCAACATGGCCCATTCCTTTAGGTACAATTTAATCCGCTCCTGAGCTTGCAACTGTCACTCACCAGGTTTAAATGACTTAACTGATATTTTAAAACACTATTTTAACTTCAACAAAGGTGGTTACCATAGTAACTGACAGTTGGAAACTGAGGAGCAGAGTATTTTGTACCTAATGGAATGGAGGGTCTTTGTCAAATAGCTCTTTAGAAAAATATTAGTCGGTATGTACCTGGAACGCACTTTCAAGTAATTTCTTGCAGACTTGTTTTTTTTGGAGCGTAAATACACTCTAGAGGATACATCTGGTTGAGGGGGAAAAAAAAAACCTCAGACGCTATTGGTTGGTTATTAGCATCGGAGCGTCCAAAATCTGACAATCCCAAGGCAAACACACAGCACACACCTGCAGAGCGCCTCTTTTATTACCATCAGAAGAATTGAAATACAGTAGCTTGTTTTCCATCCTGACTGTGTGCGTATACTTCTTTTTTTCCTGTTATTCGCCATCTGTCATTTTCACGTATATCGGATATCTTGCTTATTGTCTGTAGTGTGAAAAAAACTGGCAGTTCATTATGAAAATGCAAAAGCCAGACATGAACTGTGTCGCACAAGGGCCGCAGAGCGTGATGGGTGGCTCTGTTGTGCTAGGGAGATGGCGGGGGATGCTGAAACTCCCGCCCAACATATCAACAAATACCTTTTGTCAGGACTATTTTATGGATTTGGATGCTGGGACAATGTGTGTTAGCAATGAGCACCCTGCTATGTATGTGAACGTGGCACTTGCATTGCATTTGGTTTTGAAATTGAAACATAACCACAATTTGACCTTGAATTAAATAAAAAAGAAGAAATGAAAATGAAATGCTTTGGGGAATGTTTCCTGCTCCGTCTTACCAAGAGAATCCCAGAGCCAAGTAAGAGAAAAAATGAGCAAGAGAAAACAGGTGTAGTAAAAAAAGACTAGGAGCTAGATTTACTAAACCTCTTAAAAAGAAAAATAGAGGTGTTGCCTATAGCAACCAATCAGATTCTAGCTAACATTCTCTAGTATGTAGTAGGAAAGTGAGCGTTAGTGTCTGATTGGTTGCTAAGGGCAGTATCTCCATTTTTCCTTTTGAGTAGTTTGGTAAATCTAGCCCAGGGTTTTCGACTTTTGCCAGATTCCCTATGAGAGATCACGGAGGGAAGCAAGAAATGCATGCATTGGCCGGGGCTTAATGACGCAATTTATGCAAATCGTGCCATTAAGTCCCGCCCCTTGACTAATACTTACCCGTTTTTAGCTGAAATAGGGCGCAAATTGCATCATCAAGTCCCTCCTACGGGAGCCCTGTAGAACCAAATCTGTTTCTTGAATGGCAGTGACCGCATAGGATTGGTCACTGCTATTCAAGTAACAGGCATGGTCCTACAGGGCTGTACCTGTACAGTGCGATGTAAAGCCCTGCCGCATATATAGCGGCACAGGCTTTACAAAAAAAAACAACTTTGTCCCGAGAGTCTGATCTAGGGACAAGTTGTGAGGCGGGCGGGACAGCGGGACAGTCCCCCAAAAGCGGGACTGTCCCGCTGAAATCGGGACACTTGGGAGGTATGCAAACTAATCACACAAAACAACAAACCAATTCACATTAAAACCTGCTAGAATGGGGTTTTTTTTACCATGGTGCTCTACGACTAACCTCCCAATTATTAAATGATTAGTCCAATCACTTTGAGCCTTCTGTTCCGACTGTCATAAATTTATTTCTGAATTCTCTCAATTTTTTCTTAACACAAATGTATACTGTCGCCAAAGATGAATATAGCCGATTAAAGCTCATCTGCCCAGCTTCAAGGCACCTCCTGTAGCTAAGTCCCTATCTGTGTTGCAATATGTATACTTAGGATAGCTGTGGTAAGACAAATCCTTAATTTCAAAGTGTGCAGCAGCCTCAATGTAGAGGGGTCAGGCTCTATAAAATAAAATAGTAACAGTAACAAGAATACACAGGCCATGCTTCTAATTCAAATATATGAAATGTGTGCACGTTATACTATATATATTGCCAAATGTTCCAGCTATCATTAAATTATCTAATTATCCAACTATCTTTTAATTGAAAATCAAGTAATATTATTTTGATACAAGAGCCCAATAGAATGATTATCTGGAAAACATAATGGGCTGGATCCAGAATTAAGTAAGTGCTTGAAATGAGTTACACCTGGGCTAAACCATGTTGATTGCAGGGGGAGTCAAGGTAATTTTATTCTTTCATGCAGAGCTATATCTTTGAATTGCTTACTGTACACAGATACTGACCAGCTTTACTATCACACTGTTATTTAGACTTGGGATAGGAAACATCACCTCTCAACTCTAATACTGTTGCAACAGATGAAATATGATTCCCCTGCAATCAACATGGTTTAGCCCAGGAGTAACTCATTTCAAGCACTTACTTCAGTCTGGATCATGCACAATGTGTCCATTTAACCTGTTAAAGAGGTGGTGGGGGGAGGGGGTGTAGGTTACCGCACACTATATTACGCTCTGTAGATTAATATCGGGTCAGGTATGTGAGGAAGCATGTGCCCTAAACTGAGGGTGGTCCTTGTACACCGAAGATCTAAGAGATGCTGTAGTGTTTTCTGGACAGGAAACATATCCTTGTTGGAAATCCCTACTGTATCTCCAACTGTTGTGATCGAGCAGATGATCGTTTCTTCGCCTGCCCGGCCTGCATCTGTTGTAGACTGGAGGGCATGAAAGTTCTTAACCAAACACATGTGGCCTCCTAATGCTTCGGAGGAGAAGTTAACTCTTCTTCGGCTTTGTACGTACAGCGTTTCCTGATGTCCCTAATAAATCCCAGTCGCTTATTTTCCTGGTTACATGATTTAAAAGCTTGGCTGCTCATAACTCTCCTCGTCAGTGCCAAATCCTGGCCGGGATTATTGAAATTAATCCAGGCCGGCGTGACGTGAGTAGACAATGGTGACCCAGAGCCAGTGCTTAGCCTTCTAAAGATAAAATACTTAATGATCTATACAACAATATGGAAACAATAACCATTTAGAACAGTGTGGCTTCATATCATTTTTATTGTCCCTGGGGTTTTTTTTTGTCTATTGTAAAAATGAAAGCAGTAATTTCCCCTATCTAAATTAAGTGTTGTTTGCACAGAAATTACTATGGTAGGTTTTAAGAAGACTTGAATAATTTATGATACTAGCCGCCATGGCAACCAAAGTCAGATGACACATAAGAACTGAAACCATGAAGCATATGCCTTAGATCTGTCTGCAACTCTTCCCATCACATGACATGCTAAGAGTTCTCTATATCTGTACAGCAAACAGACCAATGACTGCCTTGTAGTCTTTGTATTGGATACAGACTGCAAAGTGGGTGGGTGCGAGCACAAGGGGGAGTGGTTAGGGATTTATATTGGACAGTATCGGCATGCCATTCACCCAACACTATATCCAAACCACTGATCCATGCCCATTTTAAGGACCATATTAACAGATCCGTTTTTGCGTGGGGTTGCATGCGTATTTTTAGGAGCAATTTAACTGCACATGCATGGTAATTCCACGCACATTACGTAGTATTTATGCATGTAAGTACTTTTGCCACGGACTTGTGAATCGCACTTAGGGACATATGTATGGAGGGGTGTGGTTTTTATCCGTACGGGAGAAGTTACGTGAAAGTGGGCAGAGGGAAGCATTTATATGGGCATTTGAGGGTACGGTTAGATAAATACGCACGTACGTAGGTAACATACACACGTAAGTACACACGTTCGTGCATAAAAAACGCACACATAGAAATTCGGATCTGTGAATCCGTGAAGTGAAGTCTGTGAAGTGAGGACAGATCGCAAATTTTAAGGTAGAGTAAGGTCATGGAACTTGCGATCTAGGGGGAGTGGCCTAACACGCATTCACACAGAAGGCTGGATCCAGCTGGCTTCCTATTTTGGATCGGTCTGGATCTGTTCTAGAAGATCTATTAGACATTGCGGCCCATGCCCTCTGCCCATGTAAGGTGGGCAGGGGGGAGCATTTAAATTTTGCAGTATAGGCGGCTTTAAGCAGTGCTGCGATGGATCAGCGGTCATACGGACCACCCATCCACAAGGGGCACTTAAGGCAGGGTTATGTCAGCGCAAGTGCTGCTAAGTCCTCACAGGAAAGTGGATTGACAGGGAAGTTCTCTCCCCTCTACTGTGCAGACTACCAGACCTGCGGAAAATGCACAGATCGCAATCTGGCCCAATATCACAAAAGGACTTTTATTTCTCTGTATCACTGAAATAAAAAGATTTTGTTCCAACAAAATGCATCTTTAATAACTAGCTTGTTGCCAGTGATAATAGACATTTATGGACTGCGGCGCAGTCTCTCTAGTGTCACGGAATGCATTGGTGATAATGAATACCCTTATATTTTTATTGTACTGGGACATATGTGACTTCTAGAGCTTAAACAATTGTTTAATGGCCTGGACAGAATCTCATTGTTCCTGCATCGCGAGGCTCGTTCTTTTATCTTTAATTGTGCACACATGATGCTGGTGAAACATCTGTGCGCAGCTTGTTATGTCAACAGGAAAATAAGTCGAGTCACAATGAACATCGCTGCTTGCCAGCTGATAAAAGCCACACTGTAACATGCACCAGGAACTTGTCATCATTGGATAAGAGCAACGTAGAAAGTAATGGAGGGGTGATACAAAGGTTTGGTTTGTTCCAGTAATAATACAAACACCAATGTAAAAGTTTTATAATGTTAATATTATAGCGATACCCATAAAAACGTCTCATCCTTACCTACAAAGCGCTCTGTAGCACCACCGCGCCCTACCTGTCCTCCCTCATCTCCATTCACACTCCCAGACACTCCAACTTGATCCATTCCATTAGGTACAGTTTAATCCACTCCTGAGCTTCCAACTGTCACTCACCTGGTTTAAATTAATTAACTGATATTTAAAAAACTATTTGTCTCTTCAACAAAGGTGGTTACCATAGTAACTGAGTTGGAAACTGAGGAGCAGGGTATTTTTTACCCGATGGAATGGGTTATGTTGGAGAGTCTGCACTCCCTCTCACCCTCTACGGTTGACCATCGACCACCATCTCATCTCCAATGTGATTGCCACAACTCATTCCCATATACAAGACTTCTTCCATGCTGCCCCTCTTCTCTGAAATGACCTTTTCTTGGGTTATCCCCTGGCCCGTGGATTTTCAAGCAATTCCTCAAAACGAATTTCCCAAAAAAAAGCCTACCCCTCATCAACAACCCCCCCAACCCCTTTGATTCCCTGTTTACTCATTATAGCATCTCTCCCTTATCCCTCCCAACCTATTCTTACCCTTCCCTTACTCCAGTTCTATAATCTCCTATCCCCTTTCCCCCACCACCTGGAATATCCGGGAGACTCCTGAAATTCGGGCAGCTCTCTCGGTATCCTGGGAGAGCCTGGAAAATCTCCCGCAGAGATCTTGAGGCCTGGGGTTTCATGCAAACCATGACCTTAAGTCCTGCCCCCTGGCAACACTATCCTAGTGTTATTAGTGGCAGAGAGGGACTTTATGTCATCAAGCCCCGATCCCTCATCCCTAGTAAACCTAAAAAAAGGGAGGGAATTAGTAGTCAGAGGTGGGGCTTAATGATGTGATTTGCATAAATAGTATAATTAAGGCACGCCCCCTGCAGACATTGATGGCTTCCCTCCGGGATATCTATTAAAATTCGGCAACCCTGCCCACCAGTTACATAACTTTTTCTACTACTAAATTGATTATACATAACCCTGCCATGTGATATGGGATCATATATTTTGCACTACTATTATTAAGGTTTTTTATTCTGCACTAATACAGTTTACATATTTTTTGACCACGCCAATAATTGAGCCCGTCCACAGGCATATTTTTTCCAAAGCCACTTTAAGTTCCCAATCCGCAGCTGCCTCCATGTACCACATGCTTTTTACAAAGGTATGAAATATGCACACCCACAAAACCGCCCCATGCAGGAAGAGGAAGGGGAATCATTGCAGTGAAGATCGCGGTAGTACACATGACATCATGACATCATCACACATTACACGATAGAAGTTACGTGTGTAAAACGCAACATCCGGGAGAATCATTTGCCGAATTCAAGTCAGGATCAGGTCCTATGTCCCCATCTGCATTCTGCAATCTGCTGGTATGCCCTTGAATTGTGTTTATTTATGGAATATTATTTATTAAATCCAATGTATTACGGCTCTGATGATTTTGGCCCGGAGCACCTAGAAGAATGTTTGCTTTAGGTGAATCTCTCCCAACTTGGAAACAACAAAGTTTCGGAAAACAAGAGCTACAGGAATATCTGTAACCCGTAATTCCGCTCGTCTAAATCAATTACCTTTCTGTCAGTGATGGGTTCTTATGCAAACAAGAGCAACGTTTCAGAGAACAACATCACACACACACATACACACACACATACACTCTTACATACACACACTCTCACACTCACACACTCACACAGACATACACATACTCTTACACACACATACACACACACATACACTCTTACATACACACACTCTCACACTCACACATACACACTCACACACACACACACACACACACACGCAGACAGACAGACATAAACACACTCTCACACACACACTGTCAAACACAAACATACATACACACACACATACATACAGACACACACTCACACATACATCACGGTTGCCGACTTCTCAGAGCTTCCCTCCGGGGGAACCCAGAGTGAAGCCATGGATTTCTGCAAGAGGGCAGGGCTTAATTATGTGATTTTTTCAAGCCCCACCCTCTGTCAATCACTCCTGTGATCTCCAGCGTTTCAGGGGATGGACGGAGCTTGGTGACATCATCAAGCCCCGCACATCCCTAGTAACGCTAGGGATTACAGTAATAATTGATGGTTGGTGGGGCTTGCGGGAGCTTACCTGCCCAAATTTCGTGAGTCTCCCAGATATTCCGGGAGAGTCGGCAGCTCTGACATACATACACACACACTCACACTCTGACACACACTCTCACATACACACATTCACACACACACATACACACACTCTCACGCACGCACACACACATACATATACACACACACACACACACACATACATACACAAATACCCACACACACATATACACACAAACACACACACACCGACGCCTTTCAAATACGATTTATTTTAAGAGCAACAAACGCAACAGACTTTCTCTGAATTCATTTTTCAGTTCAGATATTCCAGAATACTCATTTTTAACATGGCCAAAGCCAGGGCCGATATTAAAGAACGGTTTCCTGGTATTTCCAAGAAATATGACATTTTATTTTCTGTGCAGACAGCGTTTCGTTTACAGGAAAGATTTGGTATAATGTAGATGCCAGTACGCCACTTATCTGAAATCCCCCTGTAATGGAGCAGGAACACATGTCAGACCTCTGTGTTTGTTAAATGGGAAGGATTCAGTCTACCAGAAGCTTCTATTGTAAACATTGTGACTTTGTGCAATTTACAAAATGTTCTCTCAATTATACAATAAAACCCTTGACCCTATAGCTGGGTTGCAGGATTCTACCATTGGAGAGAAGGGAGTGGAGGAGGGAGAAGAGGGGGGGTTGCTGTAACAATCTGATGGTTCAAAAGGTGAAGCAAGCGCTTTAACTGTTTCTGTAGAGGAGGGAGAGGGATCTGATGAGTGTGGCTTGTGCTTCCGTCTAAATGTAATGGAAGGAATTTCTGCGGGCAACACGTCTGCCCCAGAATGTCTGGGGATTGAAGCCCCATCATGCCAATGCTCTTATCCGCTGGTATTTTCTGTCATCTTGGAAGTTATTTTTTTGCTTTTTGGGTATTTTTTTTTTATAGCATTTTGCTAAAGACAAACAGATTGGTTCTGTATATAAAATGCAACCAAATCATCTAATATTTATTCCAAAGGATATTTCATGAGCTCAGCGCTTGAACATAGCTGTCCAGATTCACAGTTACATAGCTTTCATCTTACGTACATTGTTTTAAGAATTGAGCTACTACGCATGTGTACAGAAATGGTACGTAGATAGCATAAATAAGCTACTATACATGTGTACAGAAATGGTACGTAGATAGCATAAATTAGCTACTATACATGTGTACAGAAATGGTACGTAGATAACGTAAATTAGCTACTATACATGTGTACAGAAATGGTACGTAAATATAATGTAGGTACCGGGGTCGCGCTGAGTGTATATAAATATAAAAAAGGAGCAGCTTCTATATATACATAAAGAGGATCTACCAATCCCCTATAGAAAAAACCTGAATAAATAAAATGTATACACAAAAGCGCTCCAGAGGAGTGCCTATAGTGCTGGTAAGTGCCTATAACAAAGGTCCGTGGAAGTGGGGAGGGGAGGGGGCCACGGGAACAGGAACAAAGATCCTGAACTACGCATTTCTGTGAATTTACGTGTGGCAGACACGTAAATTCGCAGATTTGAACGAACTGCGCATGCGCACCGCAGAAAATACGCACATTCGCGTAGCGTATTTTCAAACGTAAGGATAATTCACGTATTGCGAACGTAAGTAATTACGTGTGGGAGGGAAAAGAATATTAGAATTATAGAATAAAGGATAAGAGAATAATACAGTCAAGCTAAATGCAAAAAAGAAAACGATAAGAGTAAGTAGAATAATAAAATGCAAATGACTTATTCCTTCAGATGGCACCTTCCCTCCGAAAATTCTTCAGGAAAAAGGGGCAACTTCCTGCCGCCCAAATCTTATATGAGGACACTCCCTGTTGACCCACACCCCTTTTTCCCCCACCACCCAATCATCACCCCCCAAGTAAGTGGAGCCACTGAGTCCAGGCACACCCAGTGTGTTTACAGGCTCTCAGGTTTATTTTTAACCCTTCGTTTACCTACTGCAACTGCTACAATTAGCACCTAAACAGAGGTGGAACTACCACTGGTACAACAGGTGCAATTGCACCGGGGTTTATGCTGATACAAGGGCCCACAGCCATCACCACTGCACCGTCAAAGCTCCCCACCGGGTTACCTGGGATATCATCATCAAGGCCAAAGCATATTTTTTGCACCTGGGCCCACAACTCGTTAGTTCCACCTCTACACCTAAGCAATAGGAGATACTAAAACACCCCTCCATACTTCTACTACACATCTGCATCCTGTCCACAGTTGTGTGGAATAGACTCTTGCCTGTTGATAGGTCGACATTCAAAATGTCGACAGGTCAAAATGTCGATAGTTGAGTATTATGTTGGTATTACATATTTATTACATATTTATTATCACATTTCTGAAGTTTATTGCAAGCGCTTGTATTACATTACGTTTACAGACAACACAATACCCTGTCTACATTCTGACCTGTCCACATTTTAAATGTCGACATTTCATACCAGACCCAAATGGCCAAGGCTTAAAAATAACATGATTCAAAGATTCCAACTACTCCCCCACCAACAGCAGGTGTGCAAGACATGATTGCTCAAATAACGTGGTCTCATCCCTTCCAAAGGGGCATCAGAGTCTCCTCACTGGATCTTCTAGACTGGAGTATTTACCTATTTGTTCTGACATGTGGAAATGGACACCATACTCTAATGCTACCCCATCATATATACTAGAGAGCTGCAGCCAGCACCTCACATGAAGTGCAATGTGGCCAGGAGGACTAGTTGCATGAACAGGCTCACACCTCAGTCACATAGCACTAGTCAGACTTAAAAATCTTCTTGTAGTCTGCCACATTTTTTATGCCAAGATTGTCATTTCAAATTAAAAAATCGAAGCACGAAAAAAAAGTATTAAATAAAAACATGAATAAAATTCAGAAGGTGGAGCTAAAGTTTGCCTTCCCTTCAATGTGACAAAAAACAACTATAATACTATGATTTTCGTAAAAAAAAAAAAGTACCCTTCGCAATGACCGCAGACCTGCCGCAGCGACCAGACAGGTGAGTATGACTCTATGGGGAAGGGGTCTTTGAGTCAGGCTGCTGGGAGTTTAGTCTTTGGGTCAGGCTGCCGGGAAGGGAGTCTTAGGTTCAGGCTGCGTGGAGAGAGGTCTTAGGGTCAGGCTGCGTGTAGGGGAGTCTTAGGGTCAGGCTGCAGGGAGATGAGGCTAAGGGTCACGCAGGGAGCAGAGGCTTGGGGTCAGGCTGCAGGGAGGAGGTGGTTAGGGTCAGGCTGCAGGGAGATGAGGATTAGGGTCAGGCTGTGGGGAGATGAGGTTTAGGGTTAGGCTGTAGGGAGGTGAGGGTTAGGGTCAGGCTGCGGGGAGGAGACTGTTAGGGTTAAGGTAATGAAAGGGGAGGGTTATGGAAAGGATTAGGATAAGGATTAGGATGTGATAATTACTCACCTTTTGACACCTGCTGTTCATTCCAGGAAACATCGATTGCTTTTCCTCCTGGAGGCAAAAGCAATCAATTTCCAAGTATATTCGAAAACCATTGGTATGAAACGGCCCTTCGAAAAAGGGCCGTCCTTCCGGGGCCTAAATCCTAAAGTGAGATTGATATATATATATATATATATAGAGAGAGAGAGAGAGAGCATGTGAGGTATGGATCCAGTCCTTAGTTAGTTAGTTAGTTAGTTATTTAGTTAGTTAGTTGATATGAGCAGCATGTTCTTATGCAGTAAGCCTATGTCAAACTGCTACAATGTAGCTTGTGTTTCTTGTCTTGTTGCATGGAAGTGATCATTAAGCCATTAACTTTATAAAGAAGAAAGTTAGCCACTCAGCCACATGGAAGCCGAGAATTCTAAACACAAGTCTAAAGTGCTGCTACGGTTTATATTGCAGTGGGGGCCTTAGGTAATCGTATGTCACAGTTTGATCTTGTTGGGTCCCACTTTATTAAAATAAACAGGAGTACTTCCCCTGTAATGTTATATTCCATTAAAAGCTCTGTAAGAAAAACAACACAATGCAACGGTCACATGACTCCGATAAGGGCTATAAACACATGGTGGAGAAGTAGTTATTAGTGTATATCCATGACAGGTTTTGCCACTGGGTATTGTTTTAGCAGAAGGATAAAGCAGTCATCATTAAGCCTGCAATCACACCTGCATATCTGACGCAGTAGTCTCTGTGCCAGTACAAAGCGGCGGATACCAGATACAGACCCTCCAACATGATCCATTCCGTTAGGTACAAATGAATCTGTTCCTGAGCTTCCAACTGTCACTCACCTGGATTAAATGAATTAACTGATGTTTAAAAAACTATTTGTCTCTTCAACAAAGGAGGTTACCATAGTAACTGACAGTTGGAAGCTCAGGAGCGGAGTATTTTGTACCTAATGGAATCGGTCATGTTGGAGGTCTGCAGATATTTAGCATGCCAGAAGCCTCACACGCAAACTTAATGCCTTTACTTTACTAATGCCCTAATGATCTTTAGCATCTTCTCAAAAATATACCTGATCTATTCTGCAGACGAGCCAAAGGCAACCTTTTAGCACTCTAGGGGATAGATTTATTAAACTTTTCCAAAGGAAAAATGGACATGTTGCCCATAGCAGGCAATCAGATTGTAGATGGCATTCTCTAGTATGTAATAGGAAAATGAGAGCTAGAATCTGATTGGTTGCAATGGGCAACATCTCCATTTTTTTTCTGAGAAGTGTAGTAATTCTAACCCTAGGAATTGTAAAGGTTGAGTGCCCATAACTCTCCAATATCATCATTGCTGACACCTGATGGGACTTGTAGCTTCATAACATCTGGAGATGCCTACATGTTGTCTGTGCTTGCTCTAAATGATAAGGATATTAATGCAATGCAGAACATCTTTACCATTTACTTATCTTTACTTGGCAATTGAAAATGTCTGCAAATAAAGCAATAACATTTTCACAAGACATAATAATAATGGCCCAGATCCTGGGCTACGGATGAGGTTAGGCCAGGAGAGGTGATGTTTCCTAGCCCAAGTCTAAATAACAGTGTGATAGTAAAGTTGGTCAGTATCTGTGTGCAGTAAGCAATTCAAAGATATATCCCTGCAAGCAAAGAATATAATTGACTCCCCCCCCCCTGCAATCAACATGGTTTAGCCCAGGAGACATGGTTTAGCCCAGGAGTAATTAATTTCAAGCACTTACTTAAGTCTGGATCCAGGCCGATGTGGGCATGCGCACATCATAGCTACGTTAAAGGGGCCAGTCAGACCCACAGTCTAACCCTAACCCTCCCTGTCCTGCAACCTAAGCCTAACCATTCCTTTCTAGCGGCCTAACCTTAACCTTCCCTGTACTGCAGCCTAACCCTAACCTTCCCCTTCTAGCAGCCTTGTCCTAACCCTTCCTGTCTTGCAGTCTAACCCTAACCCTCCCTCTTCCGCAGCCTAAACCTAACCCTCTCTGTCCCGCAGCCTTACCCTAACCTTCTCCTTCTAGCTGCCTAACATTAACCCTCTATGTCCACTACATAACACCTACCTACCCGTTATAAATAGGACAATTTAACATAATACCCATTCCCAATAGGATATCTTCTATATCAATACTATTTCTGAAGCTGCGATACAGCTGTCATCTATATCAGTGTCAGAAATAAGCCAGTTCTAGGCGGAAAAACGAAAAGCTCCTATGCATATGAAGTAGGTCATTTACGCAATTTACATACCAGTTAGGTCTTTAAAGACCGGACGGAGTAGTTTAGTTAGAAAGAGGCGGCTTAATGCCGCTTCGGGGAGTGTTTAGGTAGAAGTTTGAGGGGGGAGGGAGTTAGATTAGCCGGGGAGGGCGGGGAGAGGCAATGTCCATGCAGCGTTTCCTTCTTAATAAGGAAACTACGCATGGATAGATAAGGTAGCCCTATGGCACTCTTAAGTGTCATAAGTAACCTAAAAATGCGGTTGCAGTCCCTGCATAGAATGAGGGATTTCCGAAATAGGGACATCCGAAAGTTCCTTTTCGGATGTCCCTATTTCAAATACCCCTCCATTTTAGATTTATTTTTTTAGAATGGGTGAGTATGCCAATCGGTATACACACCCATTCGTTTTTAGAAACGCCACCAATGCCACTCCTGAAGGACCCAACGCTTCATCGGACCATGGGAAAGGTGAGTAACCTCTCCAGGGTCATATTGTTAGGGTCAAACGGGGAATGGTGGGTTAGGGTCAGGCTGCAGGGAAGTGAGGGTTAGGGTCCAAGAAGGGGAGGGTAAGAACTAGGGGAAGGGTTGGGATTAGTTTCAACACTTACATTTCGGAGCACCGTGTTCGGTGCTCCTGGGATTGATTACTATGCCTCTTCGATGCATAAGCAATCGAAATCCCAGCCAGTTCCAAACTGGCTGGGGGAAAATGGACCTATCAAAATAGGGCCATTGTTACCGGAGACCCACACCCCTTCTTTCACGCCACACATTTTTTTCTCCCTCACTTATGCCATTATTCTTCTGGTTCTCCCCTATATCAGGGCCGTTTTTAAGGCTGGGCAAGCTGTGTAACTGCCTGGAATATTAGTAAATTCTTCTCTTCTTCAAGGAAGGGCACCCAGCTTGATGTCCCACAGGCTGCAGACAGCGTAGACAGAGCCTATGCACAGCGGCACTTCAACAGAATCTCAAAACTGACTGCAGTGGCTGGTTTAGAGGAACCTCAGAAGTAGTACCAGTGGCAAATGCAGGATTTGGCAGGGGGGGGGGGGGTCAAATA
>WWET01003846.1:72910-88603 GCA_011038615.1 Limnodynastes dumerilii | reverse complement strand
CGCCCCCCTCTCCTCTTCACATACCCCCACAAACCCCCCCATACCACCCCTGCACGTGTCCCCCCTCTCTCCTTCACATACCTCACCCCTCCCCTTACACCTTACCAAATACCCATCTCACCTTCATGTGTCCATAAATGACCCTCATTTTTAAACCTCCCCCTCAAACCTTTACTTGCCTCCACAGAACACCCCTCACCTTTCCTGCATCTATAAATTACCTCTTACACNCGCCCCCCTCTCCTCTTCACATACCCCCACAAACCCCCCCATACCACCCCTGCACGTGTCCCCCCTCTCTCCTTCACATACCTCACCCCTCCCCTTACACCTTACCAAATACCCATCTCACCTTCATGTGTCCATAAATGACCCTCATTTTTAAACCTCCCCCTCAAACCTTTACTTGCCTCCACAGAACACCCCTCACCTTTCCTGCATCTATAAATTACCTCTTACACTTACACCTCCCCTCTCACCATCACATTCCCACCTCCCATCTTTACTTGCCTCCACAGAACACCCCTCACCTTCACATGCCTCCACAAATGCCCCTTACCTCACCTTTATATGCCCACTCCCATCTTCCCATGATTTCACAAAGCCCCTTACCTTCATATGCCAATAGAATGCATTACATCCATGCACTGTACAAAGCAGGTGATGCAACCCAACGACAGACGTCAGTCAACATCGGAACAATCTGCCCAGTGCTCCACAGGTGAAGCCTTGAAAGGGTGCTGGTTATTCACTAGAAAGCAAGAGGTCGCCTTACCCTTTGCAACCACTAGGGGGTCCCTAGGGTTCCAGGAGACCCTAGTTGAGAAACTCTGATTTAAACTTTTCAATATTTTTCTTAAAGTCTTGTTCGGTTTAGCCTCATTTGTCATTAATTAAGCCCAAGAGTGAAGTGACATCAGGAGTGTATTTATTATGTGTCACATTTGTTTAAGGCCTTTTGAAGTGTACTTGACAGGGGTCTGAAGACCTTATTGTATTAAATCTTCATCTGCTGCTCATCCGTGTGTACCCTGGTTATTAGCTAATCAGATCACTGCAATGGTCACAGCAGCAGGAAATGAGTGTGCTGATCTTTTGTGAGGCAGTGACCTGTCCACTCTCTCCATTATGTCGGTAAGGACGGGGGGGCACAAAAGAAGTTACATAGCAGAAAGGGCCCCAAAAAAGCACATAGTAATGATGTGAGGCTCCTATCACACTGGTTAAGATATGCCACTTAATGGCACCTTCTGGATCACTACCCAATGGTGAAAACATTGCTCCTCGCTACAAAAAAAGGTAAATGTAGCTAAGCCCAGTTATTCTACAAACAATAGTTTGCAAATTGGTTTTAGCTCAATGACTGGAGCTTTTTCAACCTCTCGTGACCGGACCACATGGCTTTACACTTTGCAGCAAGCAGCTAGAGAATGATAATTCTGCGTAGTGGCTGTAAACATATAATAGAAAAAAAATTATGAAAAAAAAAATAAACAAACACAAACCAGAAAGGGGAATATTGGCCCTGATTCAAACTTTGCAAATAAGAGAGTTGATTTCAGGGGGATTCAAATTTCATCTGTTGCAAACAGTATTAGAGTTGAGAGGTGATGTTTCCTAACCCAAGTCTAAATAACAGTGAAAAAGTAAAGCTGTTCACTATCTGTTTGTTTAAAACAAATTGGACTATGCCAACATGATTTTGCCCAGGTGTAACTTTCCTCTCTTACTTTTAAATTCTTAATCAGGGCCATTAAATGAATGAAGAGGGAAATCTTATTAAAGGAAATATCAATTTCTTGAATCTATTACTACTACTTGTGATGGCTATAATACAACAGTGTTAATGAATCATTCTTCATTCAAATGTAAAGACTGAAACTGTTCTCCGCACTCCAGAAGCCCTTGCAGAATTAAAAATTATTGTTAGCAGATTTGAGTAGACCATGGAAATTGGCAAATGCCAACACTGGGCTGTATCCAAGCCTATTAATGCAAGTCCCCTTATAACTGACATCTGCACATGCATCCGCCAGATGTACCACAACAAATCTCCATGTGGACGGAACAGATGGAGATCCATACATAAGGTGTGGCCCTTGCATTCCACATGACAAAATCCTGTTACGGGGACAGGATTTTCTATGCAGAGCAGTCAAAATGTGCAGTATTTAGCTATTACTGTTACATCTTGGACAGCTGTATCCTGTTTTGCCTCTAAGGGCAGACCTGGACCAGTTATTCTTATTTGTATACATTACCATGACCTGCCCCTAGGGGCTGCTGTTGAACTTTGTCCACTGTTGTGGACTAATTATAGGCCCATCACCTACACCCATGCTTTGGCCTTATATAGATGTCCTTCCCCCGAGCTGTGCTTTGCTCGTATATATAAATCCTCCCCCAGAGCTAGGTGTGGGTCATTATTTCCTGCTCCCTGTTGTTGTGTGTTAGCTTGCTGGTTTGCCGTGTTCCTGCTATCTGCCTCTGCTTGTCTGCATTCCTGAATTGTTCCCTAAGGTTCCTGCTTGTTGCCTAAGGCTCTTTGTCTGTATTTATGTTTTTGATCTTTGTCCTTTTTACCTGTGCCCATAACCTGTATACCTTGCCTGACATCTTTTATCCCATCCCTGTGTACTTGGTCTATAATCTGTTACCTCATACCTGTATACCCTGCATGACATCTGTTATCTCTAAAATGTGTATTTACCTGGCATCTGTTACCTTGTACTCATGTATAGTCACTTCCTGTTATATCTGTACAGTGAATCTGTTCTGTTACTCAGCTACCTGCAATAAATCTCTACTTCCTATATTGGTCTCCTGCAATCCTTGCATCAAACCCCAAGGGCCAAATTTACTAAGCTGCGGGTTTAGAAAAGTGGTGATGTTGCCCATAGCAACCAATCAGATTTTAGCTGACATTCTCTGGTATAGTGTAAAAAGAAAGTGAGAGCTAGAATCTGATTGGTTGCTGTAGGCAACATCTCCACTTTTCCAAACCTGCAGCTTAGTCAATTTGGCCCCAGGAATTTATAACAGTTATGTAGGGATCTGTGTACGTACAGACACAAATCCCCCGTACATAACAGTTAAGGGTGATTTATGGATGCGGGAGACCTCCTTTGTACGAGAGAGAGGAGTGACAGGGGAGTTCCACTCACCTCTTCCGTAAGGAGTTACAAACCTCTGCATGGTTGCATCACAGCACACCCTGTTACCCTGCCACATCTTTTTCATGGAAATATTGCTTTAACCAAAACAAGTGTCCGTTTTTGTACTTATTACAACTCTTTGTAATTTTCTTTTTTTACTATGTTATTCCTGAGAATAGTTTGGTTTGGCTTTTTCCACCTGGACCTCCTAGAAGCAGATCCATTTGCCACATCACATAAATAACCAGACTGATTCCTAGCGGACTGGGTGCCATAAAAAGTATCTTCCACGTAAATTATGTCTAAAGATGAAGACCTGTAGGGGGAAATGTTTAGATCATCAATGATCAATATGTAGCTGCACAGATGACCACCAAGTGCGGCCGGTCTATGTGTGCCAGATAGCACAGGGTTTTAGTAATCTGTCTGGGGAATGATGAGGAGTTAAACTGATATCCAGATCGAATGAAATGCTGCGATGGAGGATGCCTACACAGACATAACCAGCAACATTACCTTTACAGATCAGTTTTGAAGGCTTCTACAATGATTCAATGAAGCTGTTACCCCGTTCAACATGTAATTGCTAAAATACTGATAACTTACAGCAGCAATGCCATGAATATATATAAATATTTAGTTATTGATTTTTTTTTAGCATGCCGTGAATATATATAGCAACTGAAACTACTCAGCGCAATCTTTAAAGACCGCACGGAGGCAATCTACGTACCTAACTTGTACATAGCTTGCATAAATGATCTGCTACGCAGGCGTATTAGGTCATTTCGGGAAGCACAAGCTTCTTAAGTGTGAATCAGGGCCATAGTGTTTTAATTATTAGGACAATAACGTTTGAAATTCTTATTGCAACTATAGATTTTTTTTATTTGAGTGCCCTTTAAGCACATTGAAATGTTTAATTATCAACTGCATTTTTATATCCATAGTTCAAATATTTATTGTAAACTCAAAATATAAAACATACACGTCACAATTTGTTGATCAAATTAAAGAAATGTGAAAAGCAAAAATGATTATGCATTAAAAAAAGCAAATACGTTAAATACATTTAAAACAACATATCTACCTTCTGTAATGTTCTACAGAAGTAATAAATTTAGCAGATCCGCTAGGGCTGTCCATGCAGTGACATCACTGCAAAGAAATGTTTAGATTGGTCCATGCTCTCATGCCCCTCTCAGCAGCCATTTACAAGTGTTATAGAAAGCTACAAATCCAAAACATAGAGGTTTTCCTAAAAAATCATATTCCAAACCAACATCATCACATAGCAACACAAATAATCCTTTTAATGAACCCGTAACCTATATCAATTACTTACAAATAATCTGATACTACTTGTCCATTTTTTATATTGCTTAAACAAACATTCTTAAATCTTTTTTACTCCACTGTTTTTTTGGACGTGGATTTTTTTCTTTCTGAACTGCAGGTGACAAGACTTGTTAAAATGTGAGTTTTAAAAATTATCTACAGCAGATGGAGATGACATCAATCGCAAGCATGTAGGTGGAAAAAGTTTGCTGAAGTCATTAGCTTTCCCCAGTGTAATACTACCTGTGTTAAGCAGGGGAGATCTGTTTTCTTACTGTGATTTGATATTGAGAAACATCTTTGAGAGGTAAGCTGTATTGCAGCCTTGGAAATGTGTGTCACTGCTTTTAAATAAGACATGCGACAGAGTCTATCAAGCTTTTTTTTTCCATGAAGAATGTTTTTCGCATTTAAAAAATAGGGAGGAAAAATAGATATTCGGAGATGCTAATGGTTTTATCTACATGGAAAAAGAATGTTGTTTTTAGAAGGGATTTGCTTCTGATTGTATCTTCCTTACGATTTAATATGGACTTGCTTCAGCAAGCCAAGAGGAATATGAAACGCCGGTTTTAATACTTGTACATTAATCTATTGCACAGCGGTCTGGTTTCTTGAGGATTTTGGCTATTATTTTAATATGTCATTTTATTTCAGTGAGTAAAATATGTATTGATAAACCAAACACCAAAACAATGCTATATTGTAATTAAATTTTCAGCTAGGTTTCTTGGGTAGAAGTCCTGGTAAAAATTAGAATATATTAACTCAGGGTGTAGCAACTTTATTTTTTAATCCAGGCACCAGTACAAAAACTTAGGCACCAGGTTTTCCGACAGACAATGGACAACTGGGTCTGTACTTATATTTTAACAGATATACACGATAGTTCATAGAAAACTGTTTCTTAAAAATAGTCTTGGGTAAAAAAAAAATTATAAAAATAATATAGAATAACTGAGGGTTAATTTATTTAGCCCGAAGGCAATTAAACCCTGGATTGGGGAATGGTAGGCCCTCGTGGGTTGTTTACTTGTTTTCATGTATGGGGCCAATGGGGGAAGAGAGGTGGTCCCCTTGGGGGGAAGTTATTTAAACCCTCTTCAGTTTCTGGTTCTTTCCTTTTTCCTCCTGCCTGCTGGATTTATCACCCTCCCTCCCGTTATATCAGGTTTGCGGGAAGGCAGTGGTTAGTCATTCATTAGTTAGTTTATTACTTTTGGGGCCAAATTTCCTTCTACAGCCTGGCGGGCGTCTTCTCCTCTAGCCTGGTAGGTGTTTGGTCGTGCTTGGGTATTCCTGGGGTTTCGTTTTAGGGCTGGGCCAGAGATGGCTAGTTTACAATCAGGAGCACCCTGTCAAATGTCATCAGCTGGGGTGCGGCGCTGCTATGCAAATGGGGTGGTTAATGCCCCCATTTTGGTTATCAGAGCGCCAGCGTGTGGTGGGTGGTTCTGCCCCACCTTCCAATTAATTGTGTTCTAGCTATTGGTATAGCTAGGGTTATAGCACTGGTTAATTATTTTTATTATTTGTTTATTGTTAGCTAGGGTTAATTATGGGTCCCGCACTGCCTTCTTCCGTCACCAACCTGGGGAATTGTGGTTATAGCACTGGTTAATTATTTTTATGATATGTTTATTGTTGTTGTGTTTAATCGCTCTGCGAAGCCCCCTTTTTTGCAACCTGGTTTGATTTACTGTCTCCATAATGGGACATGGTGTAGGGGGAAGGGCGGTCCACAGGTGAGGGTAATGTTAATAATAGAAGGCCGTTAATGAATCCAACCCTTAGGCGTTTATAACTATAATATCAACGAACAGCTTACCTACCTAATAAAGTCTTGTCTCACTTCCTGTCTTCTCCTGGAAACCAATGACGTAGATTCGTAGAAGAACAACAGCATCTGTTTACCAAGGGGAGGTCATCCTTCGCCCACTGAAACTGAGGGGAGCTTCTCTTGCAGCAGCACAATAATGAGACGAGCTTCTCTCCCAACAGTTTCAGCAGGCATGCAGGGAATAATAGAAGCCACAGGGTAATCACCCAGATGCTTCCTTCTTCACATCAATCCGATTGCTAGTTCCTAATTTCTGGTCACCAGGCCAACCAGTAGTTGTGTTTTAACTGTCATCATCAATCATTTGAATAAGTTTAGATGAAATTTGAGCCATGGCGTGTGTGTGTGTGTGTGTGTGTGTGTGCGCGCACGTGTGTGTGAAAATATTGACCTTTTTTTTTTTTATTGAATATGACCAGACAAAAGTAAATAAATGACCAAACACAATTTACATTTTTTTTCAATTTATTTTTATATGTCCAAACTGCTAAGGGGTTCCACAAGTAATAAAATAAATAAAATGAAAAATCTGGTTGCCTAGACTAATCATCTTATTCTGACCAGATGTCCAATTACTTGTCACCATCTTTTTCACATTCATACTGTCCAGCATTATCTTCTATATCTCAGTAGCCCAAGAAAATGTGACCTGGATATCGCATCATACAGCTCTTCATAAGTGAGCCATTCCTCCTGCATGCCATTTTGATAGTCTAAAGCTTATAGAGGATTTTTGTAAAGGAATGTGAACAAAGAACCCAGGAAAAGTGTGGGAAAATGTGAACGCGGATTTACCCAACTATGCGCGTGCATTGAAGTGCGTGTGCGTACTTTTGTAGGATTTTCAAACACTCGATATTACACTTTAATAAACATACTTACATACATATTTTCAAATAGGACTTGTTCATGTTTAATGTCTATATGCGTTCCTATTTATTAAAACTGTGCTTTATATTCGCAGATGGTTCAATCAGCTAATTGTGGCCGATCGAGAAATGAATGTCTTAATTATATGGTGTTTAGACTCGTAGCGTAGAAAATTATATTGTATTAGTGATGCTATTTTCCGCTAAAAGATCGCATAAAGCGATCGCAAGATATAGGCATTAATAAGTTATGATGTGATATGTGTTTGTTTACAATTATGCTGATGGACCTCTGGAGTGGAGACAATGAAAGACCCCAAGACCAGTGACAAGCTAGGGATCCAGGATGGTTGTGAGAACTCTCCAATCAAGATGTGTTCGGTTACCCTTTTGCTCTTTACTGTTAAAAGAACTCTGCCTGGGCATTGGACCCCAGAAGGCATCTGTATTGAAGTCGGGAGACCGGCACTTCTGGTTAACTCGGGAGGCCGGCACTTTTGGTTAACACTTTCCCTGCTGATATAAACACACTTTTGTGGGTTGGACCGCATCTTCGTCTCGATTAGTATTTTACAGGTATAATTGCGAATTACCGCACTGCGTACTTTTAGGGTACTGACTCAACACTATTTCAAATGGCAGCCATTTTAGGTTTTTTTTTTATGAAGGAGTGAGTGTATCGATCGGGGAGAAAATACAAACTAATCACAAATAAGGTCCGGGAATTGAACTTATGACCTCAGTGCTGTGAAGCACAATTGCTACTCACTGAACCACCGTGTTGCCCAAAAAATTCTGTATGGAGACATTAAGATTGTGAGAGTAATCACACTGAGAAGAGCTTCACTCTTTGCTTTAGCCTATAGGATTAATCAGTCTCTGGTGATTCTCTGCTTAGTTCCTCTCATTGCACATTTGCAGAAGTTTTCTTTGCAGGAGCGGACATGCAGACTGAAGATGGAGACATCAGAAGGGAAGAACTGTGTACATCACAACTGTGTATATCATATTGACATAGCCCAAGACCATTGCAATAACAGGCTATCCTGGTTACTTTGTAGCTTCAGCACACTAGCCACCGATGCCAGAGGGAACACCGTGGACAGCAACACTACTCAAGTTTGCTGTAACATTTAAATAATCTCAATAGGGAACAAGGGGTCTGATCTGTGCCACAAGCCGAAAACTGTAAACATTATCAGAATAAGAAATGTGTTTCCAATCCGTATTTCTCAAGTTTCGAGGAGCCAAAACCACTTCTGTGTCTATCTTCTGTGTTGTGAGAGGATTTAAACTTAAATAACAGAAATAACAGTGAGGGCCAAGTGCTAGTGATAAAGCAGAGATCAGCTTGAATGTTCCAAATGATTTGGATGGTGGAACACTGGGCGACATCATTACCCCCAATGTGCAGCACCAAAACATCTGGAATACCTCGTAACGCCACCTCTGCCGTGAACCAACGGTGAAACCCTGACCATCTCATGCCACCCCGACCAAACCAGCAAATTACGCATGGGAGGGATGCCAGGAGGGATGGGGCCGCCCTGGGATAGTGCGACCCCCAAGCGATAAAAGAATGCCCAAAAAACCAGACCTTTTTATCCGGTGGCTCAGCAGGGCAACTCCTCCCAGGGGGGATCCTGAGGGGAAAACATATACATAAGAAATCCATTTCCCTGTAGATTGGCCCCCAGCCTCTTTCCCAAGCTGTAGTTTAATTTCTCTTGGGTTTAGTTAACCCTCGGTTCACCATAGCTCAAGAGTGAGGAAACAGAGACTATTACACTGCATGACATAGTTCCCACTTCAGTGACCCACAAATATGTCTATGAGTAGCACTTGTGTCTCACAGAGCTGAGGTCATGAGTTCGATTCCTCGACTAGACAATATCTGTGTGGAGTTTGTATGTTCTCCCTGTGTCTCTGTGGGTTTTCTGCGGGTGCTCTGGCTTCCTCCCACACTCCAAAAACATGCTGATAGGTTAATTGATTGCTGACTAAATTAACCCTAGTGTGTTTGTATGTGTTAGGGATCTTAATATGTAGCTTCAATAGTAGCAGGCACTGATGTGAATGTCTAATATACAATGTAAAGCTCTGCAGACAATTTGTGGTGCTGTATAATTAAGCAATAATAATTATTATTATTATTAATAATTAATAATAATGTGTGTGTATGAATAGATGTGTCAGGGAACTTAGAATGTACCCCTCTGGGACTAATGTGAATGTGAAATATTCTCTATAAAGCACTATTTATTCTGATTGCGCTATATAAAAACCTGTTAATAAATAAATCATTGTAATTCAAGTGAATTACACAGGGCCTATCTATAGACTTTAAACTAATGTACTACTAGAGTCTTTCCAAAAAACAACCAAGATATTTCAGAGGCAGCCATTTTGTTAGCTGTTTCAATACTCATGTGAATGTAACCAATCAAATCACAGGAACTGATGACATCACAGGGGCATGCAGATCAAACCCACTGAACACAGCCCAGTTTATAGATTAATGAGGATTTAGGATTCTGTGAGGTCACTGGTCCTTGGAAAACAGACAGACCCTCATCCTCATAAATCAAAGGTCAACTGACAGAATCATTGCCTTACCCATCTACAGGTGATGGCTATATTCCAAAGGTTAACTTCCATTTTAGGAGAAGTCCTATTCTAAGTCTGAAGACCTGTCTCCACAGGTGTTTTCTTTCCATGGGTCCTGCACTCTATATTAGCCTTTGCTGCCTCTTATCGCTCAGGCGTTACTTGGCACAGTATGGTTATTCTTGCAGATTTGACACAGGAGTAGATGTAATCAGCCCATTCCCAGGAGTTTCGGAAAGCAGCTGGGTTCTGGCACATCGCATCCGCAGAATTGTTAACACAAACAAAAAAATTCTCGGTAAAAGGAACCAGGCTCTTAAAATGCAGAAGAAGAAAAAAAAAACAGCATACAAAGCGGACAATCAAAGCAGCCTGACTCCCTCTGCAACAAAAGCTTTTACATAACGGTTCTTTTAAACCTCATTTGAATAATATGAGTTCAGATGGAGTTGTTTTCTTTGAAACCTTGGATAATGTAAATATCTCTTATTACTGTGTAAGCATTTGTTTTTATTTTGTTTCATTTTTATCCCCTCTTTTGTTCTTGGCAGCTGGTGTCTGCAATGATGTCATGGTTGAGGGGTTACTTCACTGGTCTTCCTGCACAGCGTGGGTTTTGTGAACGAAAGGGCAGCAAACATCTTCTGCAAAATACTGTTACTGCAATTAGGTAACACATTAAACTTTTTTTTTTACCTAATTTAAAAACATTCGTTTTGTGCAATTCTTCTGTTCAAGATAAATAGAGGTGTGCACACCATCATTATATAGGAAGTGCCTCAATGCAACCATATAGATCACTTTAATATTACAAAACCCGGTACCGGATTCCAACCGTCAGGTGGGGTCCCCGCAAAAAATGGCCATATTTAGATAGGGCCGTTCTCTCCCAGACAGTTTAAAACTGGCTGGGATATCGATTGCTTATGTCTGGAAGAGGCATAGCAATCGATCTCCAGAGCACACAACACGGTGCTCCAAAAGGTGAGTGGCTAAACTAACCCCAACCCTTATTCTAACCATAACCTTCCCCTTTCTTTACCCTAACCCTAATCCTCCCTTCCCCGCAGCCTGATCCTAACCATCCCTTTCCCGCAATCTGACCCTAATACTCACTTCTCTATAGCCTAACCCTAACCCTCCCTTCCTAAGCACCTAACCCTAACCCCCCCCCCCCAACCGCGACGACTGAACGACATGGGATTTAAGCCAGCTGCATGTGTAAATCAGCTATTGTTCTTTAATACGCATGCCCAAAACCACTGGGTACACGGGATGTACGGATATTGGGCCTGCTTTACACTTATGAAGGAAATAAGTATGTGCGGATTCGCAAAACTACGCACCTAAGAAGCAAGTGCACTCCTATGACACTCCCTCGATTTTGGCTGCATTCCGCCACCAAAGGGCTACCTTAACTTTCCGTGCGTATGTTTGGGCGGAGTTTGCTAAAGTAAGAATGGAAGAGCCTGACCCAGCCCATACTGTCCTATTTTAATGCCTCCCCCCACCCACTTTTTATGGATGTCATTAGGTTATTAGGGCACTTCAGGGGGAGTCTGAATTTATGCAAGGTAGAGTGGAGTGCACACCCCCATCACTCCTTTCTGTCAGTAGTACCATATTTCCCCATGTATAAAACGCTACCATGTATAGGACACACCTTCATTTTGGGGTCCAAAATCTGGGGGGGGGGGAATTACATAAAGATAAGTTGCCCCCTCCTTCTGTGCCAATTCAGCCTTATTGCCCCCTCCTTCTGTGTCCATTCAGCCTTATTGCCCCCTCCTTCTGTGTCCATTCAGCCTTATTGCCACCTCTATATGTGTCCAACCAGTCTAATTGCCCCCTCTTTTAGTGTTCCAGCCAGTCTGAATTTATGCAAGGTAGAGTGGAGCGCGCACCCATCACTCCTTTCTGTCAGTAGTACCGTATTTCCCCATGTATAAAACGCTCCCATGTATAGGACACACCTTCATTTTGGGGTCCAAAATTTTGGGGGGTAAATTACATAAAGATAAGTTGCCCCCTCCTTCTGTGCCAATTCAGCCTTATTGCCCCCTCCTTCTGTGTCCATTCAGCCTTATTGCCCCCTCCTTCTTATGGGCCCCTCCTTCTGTGTCCATTCAGCCTTATCGCCCCCTCCTTCTGTGTCTGTTCAGCCTTATTGCCCCCTCCTTCTGTGTCCATTCAGCCTTTTTGCCCCCTCTGTGTCCAGCCAGTCTAATTGCCCCCTCTTTTAATGTCCAGCCAGTCTTACTGCACCTCTCTGTGTCCCTTCACAGCCCCATTCCAAAGACGCAGCACACTTACCGGTACCTTGGCTCTCCCTCCGGCTCTTTCCTCCACGGTGCGCTTTGCAGAAGACCCTGATGTGACCTTAGGTCACGCTTTTTAGTGTTCCAGCCAGTCTTACTGCACCTCTCTGTGTCCCTTCACATCCCCATTCCAAAGACGCAGCACACTTACCGGTACCTTGGCTCTCCCTCCGGCTCTTTCCTCCACGGTGCGCTTTGCAGAAGACCCTGATGTGACCTTAGGTCACGCTAGCGTCATTAGAGCCGCGGCTGTGCACCCGGGATTTCCCCAGCTCCCTGACAGGCTACAACTACTGTATAATACATGGGGAAATACGGTAGTTCTGGACACTTATGTCCAGGTTTATTATTGATGTTTCACAGCACAAAATCAATTAGCTATGTAACACTATGTTGATATCTCTATTTAGATTAGTACGTTTGTAAAATGAACACATAAAAGACATGCCATATATAGCTCTTATTTTGCCCACGAACACCAACTGAAATGTGTCAACCTGTGACTGCAACACAATAATATTAACAAATATTCGCTTCCGCTCTGTGGGAGGGGGATGGGAGCCCTTGCATACTATCCAGCATTCACTACCTTCCCCATTTTACATGCTATGGTAGAGTGTTTGGAACGCGTATCTTTGTACACGCTTTGGCTGCAGTGGCGATTGAAAGACTACAAATACATATTTAGTTTCCTTCCTTTGATGCAAAGAATATAGATGACGTTCTAAAAATACACTGGTATTGGTGGAATGGCATTGGACGGATTTGATGAGTACGTGTTTAATAAAGAGCTATGTAATGTTATAGGCTCCCCTTGGGCAATAGTAATTAGTATTTTAAATCGCTGTATAATAATTAGATTGGACTGGATTCAGGCCTACGCATTCTGTCTACAAGGAAGAGGGGCGTGATCGCCCTTGTCATCTCCCCCTCTATTGTGTGAACTTCAGCTCTGATACGCTGCCATGAGCATCTCCTGTGACCGTCGGTCCGTTTACCAGCCCTTATGTTAGAATTTGGCTGTGGATTGGCGTTGAGAACAGACATTTTTCGAAAGGGCCGTTTTATACTAGTCAATTTTGAAATTGGCTCCGGCATCGATTGCTGAAGACGAATCTGCAGTGGCAAGAGGGGAGTATTTATCCTACCCCAACCCTTAACCTAATTCTCACCCTAACCCTTCCCGACCCTAAGACTCCTTTCCCCGCAGCCTGACCCTAAGACACTCCATTGACCACTATTCCCCATAGATTCCCCTTTTATTTAGTAACAGGTTTTTATATAGCGCTATCAGATTACGCAGCACTTTACAGAGAATATTTCACATTCACATCAGTCCCTGTCCTACTGGAGCTATATACTAAGGTCCCTAACACATACATACACACACACGCACACATACACACATATGTACACACACACACATATACACACACACACACGCCTGCATGCACACACACACACACACACACACACAGACACACACACAGGCTAGGGTTAATTTATTCAGCTGTCAACTACATTTTTGAAACAGCTAAACGATATTCACATAACAAGGATGGCGGGTGTAATCAACACTGAAAACAGTGTTACATAGAAACTTAGAAAGTGACGGCAGATAAGAGCCACATTCTGTCCAGTTGTTTATTTAATACTATACTGACCCTAGACCCTATTTACCCTCAATTTAGTTTGATATTTAGGATTTCCTTATATTTAACCCAAGCATGTTTACACTGTATTTTTTTTTACATGTTTACTTATCCTCTACCCCCTCAGATGGGAGGTTATTCCACTTATCTATCACCCTTTCAGTATAGTCCGCACATTTATTCTGAATCTACCACCCTCCAGTTTATATTCATGCCCTCGTGTTCTATTACACCTCTTCCTCTCAAAAATGCCCCCTCCTCTAGCCATTCACAACCCTTGATATATGTGAAAGTGCGATCATATCCCCCCTCTTCCTTCTCTGCTCCAAGCTATACATGTTTAGTTCCTCTAGTCTGTCTCTGTATGTTGTGTGACACAGGCCATGGACCATATCAGTTGCTCTTCTTTGCACAGTCTCTAATGTATTTATGTCTTTCAGGAGATATGGCCTCCAGAATTGAACACAGTATTCTAGGTGAGGTTGTACCAACGATCTATAAAGGGGCATCACTACTTCTCTCTTTCTGCTACTAATGCCTCTCCCTATGCAACCAAGCATCTGGCTTCCCTTTCTCATTGCTTTATTACACTGTACGGCTACCTTTAAGTCACATGGTTAATTTATAAATCATCTACACGATAAACACAAACCAAGTGAGCTCCATTTTCGGATAAATAAACATAAAGGTAGCAAACATGTACAGGAAAGGAATATCTTCACACTTCGACCAAACAAACAGTAAATTCTGGTAACAAGCTTGGTGTGGTATGTATGGGAAAAAATATGTAAACTGTTAAAAAAAAAAAAAATTATGAATATTGAGAACCCTTTTTTAATGTAATGCAATAAAACAGAAATATTTACTTCCCATAGTCTCTCCCTTTGTCTCCAGTGTTCCCTGTTCCACCCATGTTCCAGTGTGCGAGTTGCCTTGTTGGGTGGTCCCTCTGTTTGCCACTGGTGGGTCTCTCCCTCAGGTCCCCTCTGGTGTTGGCTTCCTGGATTCTTGTATTCCAGGTTTTTCTGTGATTTGACGTCACTACACGCCTTGCTTTGGGATGTGCCAATGGGGGCCACGACCTGCCAGGCGTCTGCAGCCAAGCCTGTCCACACCATCAGAGGCTCCAGTAAACACCTGACCTCCGTGCCTCAGTGAGGTTTTCCCTGACAAGGTAAATATACCTCTCTTCATATTACACCCCTTCTTTATAACAAAGCCAAACATAAAATGTGTAGCGATAGAGGACTGTATTTACAATTTAGTGCTCTACATATATTAGTCTGCTGGTAAATGGTACTGCAAATGAGCAGCATTATCCCTGCAATGGAGCGCAGCCGACTGATGTCATGCCCATCCCCCATGTGTAGGAGATACGCATGAAGGCTGGGTACAGGCATGTAAATAGTACAGTAAAGGTTTGGCTAAGCCCTTACATACAATTCAATATTTAGAGGTAGGGTCATGGTGGCGGATCCACAATCTGCACATAGGAGAGCAGTTGGAGTGCCCAGGCAGGGTTGAATTGAGGGCCATGTTGGCCTGGGGCACACACTATATAGTATGCTTTGGAGGAAGATGTCAGTCCCTGCATTGTGATGCCTGGGAATCTTCAGTGTGTGGAGGCCTATTTTTAGATGGAGGCCTGGAACTGTAGTCCCAATAGCCCCATTGCTAATCTGGCCCTGTGCCCAGGGGTAGTCCCACAGCAGGAGTCCCCTGCTCTATACCAGTTTATGACCAGTAGCATGAACCTCCCCTGCTCTCCAGTATCAAGGGGATGTGTCAACAGGAAGAAATGGATTTACAGACCCTCCAACATGACCCATTCCATTAGGTACAATTTAATCCGCTCCTGAGCTTCCAACTGTCACTCACCTGGTTTAAATGAATTAACTGATATTTGAAAAACTA
>WWET01003846.1:55836-67377 GCA_011038615.1 Limnodynastes dumerilii | reverse complement strand
AGATAGTAAAGTAAGAGGAGAAGAATTAGCAGTAATGGGAGAAGGAGCAGTCAGAGGAGAAGAATTATCAGTAATGGTAGAAGGAGTAGTAAAAGGAGAAGAATTAGCAGTAATGGGAGGAGTAGTAGTAAAAGGAGAAAGCAGTAATGTAATGGGAGGAGTAGTAGTAAAAGGAGAAGAATTAGCAGTAATGGGAGGAGTAGTAGTAAAAGGAGAAGAATTAGCAGTAATGGGAGGAGTAGTAGTAAAAGGAGAAGAATTAGCAGTAATGGGAGGAGTAGTAGTAAAAGGAGAAGAATTAGCAGTAATGAGAGAAGGAGCAGTCAGAGGAGAAGAATTAGCAGTAATGAGAGAAGGAGCAGTCAGAGGAGAAGAATTAGCAGTAATGGGAGGAGGAGTAGCAAAAGGAGAAGAATTAGCAGTAAGACGAAGAGCAACTCAGAAGCAGAAAGAGGAGGAGGATAGCAGTAAAGTAAGAGGGGAGCAGCAGATTGAGGAGAAGGAGCCTACGATGCTGTCACATGGGAATAAAGCAAAGTTTTACCATTAACAACAATTATATCACACCAGGGTTGCTTTTTCAAAGCTTACCTCCAGGAGATCCCAGAGAGAAGAGATAGAGGCTGGTACAGGGGCGGGGCTTAATGACACAATCTATGCAAATCGCGTCCCAAAGCCCATCCCCCTGACCATCAATGGCCATTTTCCTAGTATTACGAGGGATGGGGGCAGGGCTTGATAATGCTAATTGGATCATTAGGTATTACCCAGTCCTTAGTAACACTATGCATGATAGTGGTTCAAGGCTGGGGGGCAGTATCCCGGATTTTGGGAATCTCCATCCCTGAATCAAACACAATCCTTATCTCTCTGAACCCCTCGGTCGGCCTGAATCTCATGGTTTACTAAGGAAAAATTGCAATAACGCTGGATATATCAGACAACCAAGAACATCACTCACTGTAACATGAGAATAATAACTTTGTAGCTGTACTTCCACTTTAACCAAGCAGACAAAACATCCACAGAGTAATTGCATGGTGGTGCAGGCCTTGTCTTGTCCAGCACATACTGGAGTCCTTGATGTTTCTGCAACTGTACACTGTAGAGCAGGCCTGGCTAACCTGTGTCTCTGCAGGTGTTCTAAAACTACAACTCCTAGCATGCTTTGTCTGGTATCAGCCATGCCTTTGCAGTTAAAGCATGCTGGGAGTTGTAGTTTCAAAACACCTGGAGAGCCACAGGCCTGGTTTAGAGCTTAGAAGTCACAGATTGAAGCTATAGCAGACAGCACGGACAATGGAAATATTTATTAGTTACTATTTATACTATAGCAATATGCATTTTCAGACAATCCGCTAGAATAATAGTATTCTGCTACCGTTCAAGAATCAGAAATTTCTGTCCACAGCAAGTGTTATGAAGCCTCTCTCAGGACCAATAGAAATCTTGGGGCCATTTACACTCATGTTTTTGGGGGCCCCAAATCCCTCATCAATAGTGTCTGCAGCAGTGGATTGCAGCACAGCTATCCCCCTTGCAGAAGTGAGGGGGCCCTCTGTAATATTTGTACATGGGGCGGGGCCTAATGGAATTAATTAAGCCCCACCCTTTTTTTGACCCGTGAATCGGGACAGTCCCACCGCAGGGGGGAGGTCTTGGAGGGAAGAAATAGATGCCGAATGGGGACCCCTTCCCCTGTCAACCCTTATGCGGACTTGGGTTCAGGATGAATGCCACAGGGCCCCCTGTTCTGAGGGGCCCGTGTGCACTGAACACCCTGCACCAATTATAGATATGCCTATGCCCCTTTGTACCCCCCTGTCGCCGGGCCTGCTCAGGACCGGATCTGCTAGATGCGGAATTCGGCTGTCTGACTGGCAATGCGCATGCTTGATATTCCGCTACGGATCTCTTGGCACACGTAACTTAGTTCCGTATGTCTGGAGATCCGTCTGACAGGGAGGTGAATGCCCTCCGCCCACCTAGACTCCGTAAGATGGGTCAGTGGGGCGGAGTATTTAAATTTTACAGTCTGGGCGGGATTACGGATGGAGTATGACGATGTGTAAGTCTGCTGATCCGCGCATGTGACTCAAGGCTGTCTCTCTCCCTCTTCCGTGCGGACTGCCAGACCTCTTGTGCCTAGAGAGAGGTTAAGATTGTATCTGCTCCTTGTAACAAATGATTCAGGCCATTACAGTGATTTAATAGCCTTTAGCTCACACTTTGCATGCCTGGTCACTGTAAAACATTTCACTTTAAACACTTGAGTTGAGGCAAAAAAAAAACATATTTGAAGTCACACAGTTTATTAGCGGAGCGATTTCCAGCGGTAATATTGGTATGTATATAAAGCCTGTACTTAGCAATGAACCAGATCTCTGGGATTTATAGCCTGAGAGCTTGTTCTTTTATAATGGAATACAATGGGAATTCTTTCACAAAGGCGTTTTTTTCTGTTGTAAACTTCTAAACAATCTTAATTAAGGGGATAAACTATAGAACCACTAAATAAATGGATTCCACTTCATGTCCAACCTTTTGCTGTTGCATACCACGCCCTGCTTAAATGAACAGAATCATTTAATATAAGTAGCAAATGATCCGCAAAAACAGATCAACAGGTACAAATTAATTTTTAATTATAGCCAGGGAAGTAACTACAGGGGGTGCAAGGGGTGCAGCTGCTGTGGGGCATGGAGGAGGGATGGGGGGCCTGCAGCGGTACTCCCCCTGCACTGTAAGCAAGCTGTTATAGGCTGACAGCTTAAAACACTGCTTGGTGCTCCATGTATGAGTGGCGAGCGCTGTTTTAAGCTGTCAGCCACTTACAGCTTCTATCAGGCAGTGGTCCCACCCCCAGTCCTGTCTGATGCCGCCCAGTCCCGCCCATCTGGACTTGGGCCCCCGCCTCCTAGCTGCTGCCCCTTTGGCTCCTGCTTATAGCCAAAAGATTTTCATTTGTCTAGTAGAGAAATTCAAAGAAACATCGACAATCTGTCCATTATAGTGCTTGATGTATATGGGAAACCCAGTATTTAAAGCGCTGTATACTACCAAAGCTAGATATGTAACACCAGACTTAATCAGTCCAAGATGGACGATGGTATCAGCGGTTGTACGGATGGTGGTTCAGTGAGTAGCACAGCATTGATTTCATGAGTTCGATTCCGGATCTAGGCCTTACCTGTGTAGAGTTTGCATGTTCTCCCTTTGTCTGTGTGGGTTTCCTCTGGGTGCTCTGGTTTCCTCCCACACTCCAAAAACATGCTGGTAGGTCAATTGGCTGCTTGATAAATTAACCCTTGTGTGTGTGTATGTGTTGGGGAACTTAGAATGTAGCTCCAATGGGGCAGGGACTGAGATGAATGTGAAATATTCTCTGTAAAGCGCTACGGAATGTGAAAGCGCTATATAGAAACCAGTTACTAAATAAATAAAGGAGGGGCTTTCTCCAGTCCTTGGATTTCACCTCCCTCCCACCCTTTATTGGTTACATTTTCACGATCTGATGAGTTATTGATGGTGGAATGCAGCTTCATTGTGTTTCTACATGCAGTGTTGTTTATGTTTTCTCTTGGCACAGGTAAATGTTGAGCCGAGGCAGCACGCAGGAGTTTATAAGGTATTTCTCGGCCATATTTAAGGATCTGTTCTGCGTGCGCGGTCTCTCTGTCTCCCAATGTTATGACTGGGCCAAGGCAGAAGGAGAGCGCCAAAGGTTATATCTGTTGGGATGGTTAAGGATCCCATTTAAAGATATTGGGCTGGATCCAGACTTAAGTAAGTGCTTGAAATTAGTTACTCCTGGGCTAAACCATGTTGATTGCAGGGGAGTCATATTTCATCTGGTGCAAACAGCATTAGAGTTGATGTTTCCTATACCAAGTCTAAGTAACAGTGTGATAGTAAAGCTGGTCAGTATCTGTGTGCAGTAAGCAATTCAAAGGTATATCCCTAAATGCAAAGAATACAATTACCTTGACTCCCCCTGAAATCAACATGGTTTAGCCCAGGAGTAGCTAATTTCAAGCACTTACTTAAGTCTGGATCCAGCCCATGTTTATATTATATTGTTTAGCATTACCGTTGTACAATGTCTCTGCTTTATTTGGCCACCATCAGTATTAGTATAATTAAATCATTAAATAAAATCAATGAATATAGTCATTAAATATTTTAGACCCAATGAAAAGTGTTGTGTCCTTATTTGATTTGTGTGTTTATTTCCAGGGTGCAGGGACGGCCCCAGGTTTTGCGGGGCCCTAGGCGACACCCCCTCAGAAAAAAATTGACACATTTACTTTTTTTGGGCAAGTCTGGCGCCGGGATGATGAACCCGGCGGCACTGTACAGACTGCTGCGGCCCCATGGGGCCTTTACTTCACATTTGCAGTCCAGTGGTAGCCAGTGGCATATGATGGTGCGGTGTAGGAACACCTGACCCGCGGGCCCCTATACCACCTATGCCATGGGCGGCCTCTGACGGGGTGACTCCATAGGTCCGGGGATCAACCGTGTGAAGATTAAGGCAAAAATATAAAATGATACATTGAAACGGCACCGTTGTAGACAGCAGTGCTGGTTGGGAAACCTTTAAAGGGACATTTTTACATTCCTTTTCCATCTAAATTTGGCTCATATCTTAATTATAAAGTGTAGAAGTCTGAGAAACATGCTTCATGTATTAGAATTATGAACACATTTCCTTTGCTAATATTAGTCTTGAACATCACTTCCCATGTTTTTCTCCTTTACAGAATGTGTGTTAATTAGAAGCACCCCGTGAAGGGTGCAGTGTTCCAATGTGGTTTGTAAACAGCCATCAAAACATATATCACTCAAATACAGTGATCTGGAGCTCCCTCTAGTGGCAATGTACTATCATTAAGAAGTTTCTTCCACACCGAGATTATTACCTTTACCTTTGCCTTCTGCCACAATCGAGAAGTTTTTTATTCTCCCAAAAAATGTTTTAATAAGGCTGGCATTAAAATAGAAAAAAACATATGAATTACTTGTTACACAATATAGACATGTGATTTATACAATAGATATTAGCACAATACAATGGCTCAGTGAGTAGCACTTGTGCAACACAGCGCTGAGATCATGAGTTTGATTCCTGGACCAAGCCTTATCTGTGTGGAGTTTTATATTCTCCCTGTGTCTGTGTGGGTTTCCTCCAGCACTCCAAAAACTTGCTGGTAGCTTAATTGACTACAGAAAATATTAACCTAGTCTGAGTGTTTAATTGTATCTGTTGGGGACCTTAGTATGTAGCTCTGATAAAGGCAGGGACTGATGTGAATGTCTTATGTTCTCCATAAGGCGATGCAGACAATTTGTAGCACTATATAAATAAGTGTTAGTAATAATACAGTCATTTCATACAAATAAATACATACATTTTATACAAATACATGGCCGCCCTGCATGTAACAGACTCTATCACAGAAGGACTTGGGGTTTAAAGTGACCAGAAGAGTTTTTAAAATACATTTAGCTCTAAAATTGAGAAAATTAAGATCACAAACTTCCTAATTATACAGAAATGTTATTTTTTATCCACCTATTCACTGGCATCCATCATTCCAGCGAGAACAATTACAAGACGATATAAAAGAAAGAAAATGGAAAAATAAAGAGTTATTGCAATACTTTTTAATGAGTTTCTGTAAACAAACCAGCAGTTCATAGTAAAACATGGTAATTAAGAGCCAGAAACATGACTCTTGGATCTTAATTATCCCAAATATTTATCTAACTTTATTTATATATTAATTAGCATAATAATATGTAAAGGGTCACTTCATTTTTTCATGAGTAAACCAGTCAGGCCGGGGGTGTAAACTATCCAGACCTCTCTCTGGGGAGCGGTGCTATTGATTTTGGCTGAGGCCCAGTGGAGCAGGATTACGAGTGGGAGAAAGTGACAGAACAGATCAGGGGAAGAATCTACAATCACGTCCTCTACCCCAGCAGAATGGTCGCACACTGGCACATCATACCAGCAGGCAGAACACACAAGTGTAACCAGCTGTAACAAACCAGGATGACATAAGAACAGGATTGCAGACTATTGAAAGCTTCCCTCCGGGAGAACCCAGAGGGAAGCCATAGATTACTGTGAGGGGCAAGGCTTAATTACACATTTTATGCAAATAACATCATTAAGCCCCACCCCCTGTCAATCACTCATTTGATCTCTGGTGTTAAAGGGGTTGGACAGGCCTTGATGACATCATGAAGCTCCACCCATCCCTAGTAACTCTAGGGATTACACGGGTAATTGTTTGGGTGTCGGGGCATGCGGGAGATCTGCCGGCTCTCCTGGGATACCGGCCCAAATTTTGGGAGTCTCCCGGATATTCCGGGAGAGTCAGCAACCCTGCATAAGAACAGAAAGGACCTGGGGGGAACTGTTTGATTTAGGTTATGCACATAGCCAGGGGGCCGGAAGATGCAGCTTGTAAATGCATAAATGTGTGCGACTGGTTTGAAGTGTATAGAAATGGTTAGTAGAAATTGAACATCACTTGCATTGAATGACTTGCATCAGCTCTCTATATATTATGTCAACGTTTAGGTAAAAAAAACGTTCACTCTGAAAGTCCAAGTCCATGGACTGCATTCACACTTATGATTAAAGTAAGTACGCACGTGTTCGGAAAAATACGCACCTAATTGGCAAGGCAGCTCCCATGACACTCCCCTCGAACTTAGGACTTTAATTGACTTTCGCCACCATAGGGCAACCCTAACTCTCCGTGCGTATGATTGTGCTTAAGTTGCTTAGGTACGTGCGTACATTCTTAACCACGCCCTTAATAGGTCATTTAAATGTCTCCCCCCACCCACTTTCACGTAATTTCCTGAATATGTATGACAGCCACGCCCCTCCGTGCGTATCTCACTAAGCACAGATTTGAAGTCCATGCTTAATGGATTTCCGTGCCGAAATCCTACGTAGCTTGCGTAAATAAAGTTACTACACATGTGCGGTTTTACCAATCCTAAAAATACGCACGGAAAAAGTAGCAAAATCGTAAGTGTGAATATGATCTCATAAGATTAGAAATATCTGCAAACAGTTTTTCTGAAAGAAGAAACAACATAGAAAAACAAACAGACCATGTTTACCAAACCAGTATTATTCAACCAGGAGAAAAGTTTTTTCTTTTTGCTTTTATGTTTGCAATGAATTATCGACTAACATTCTTCCCAAAATATGTTTTATTTAGAACTGATTTGAAGATAGTGAGTGCACCATCAGCGAGAAACAGCCCAATTTACCAAAATAATGAATTTTTTTGTTTAGCGAAGAGTCTAGTTTGATCAGCAAGATTAACAAGTGGAATGTGTGAAAACAATACTGAAGGCAACATGTATATAAAAGAAAATAAGGTTTTACTTTTCACATTTGGGGCCAGAGTTACTAAGCTGTGGGTTTGGAAAAGTGGAGATGTTGTCAATAGCAACCAATCAGATTCTAGTTGACATTCTTTAGTATGTAATAGAAAAGGGAAAGCTAGAATCTGATTGGTTGCTATTGACAACATCTCCACTTTTCCAAACCCGCAGCTTTAGTAAATGTGGCCCTTGGATTCAAAAGAATGTGTGATAAGGAACATAGGGCCTGTTCCTGAATTAAGAACAATAGGGGACTCCTGCAAGTGCGCGGCAGATGTCACGCTACGGATCTCCTAGCGTACAGAACTTAGGAGATCCTAACGGGGGGCGTTGGGGTGGTGCCTCTTCATTTTTCATTTTGGCATGCATAATCCCAGCGGGGATAGGCATGTTAATGTACTGTCGTGGACGGCGGTAAGCAGTTAAGGTACAAGAGAGGCGAGGGACAGGGGCGTGGACTGCGAGCAAACAGAAAACGCACCAAGGTCTGGAACACAAGCCACAGACTGTAAATATTGTCCGTGTAATGCTGGATAAAATGGTGGCACAAATAAAGTTAGATTCTATAGAAAGATAAAGAGGGTTTTTTGTATAGAGATTAAAATGAACTATTTTGTTGAAAAGTAATGTGGAAAAAACGTATGAAACTATGAAAACCGTAATGCTGTAACCAACACGTGAGCGCAGGCTGGAATTTGTACAGGCTGATAGTGAAGTCTGTCTACATCATTGTGGTCCATATAAAGACACCGCACTACAAATCACTCTTTTCCTTATAGACGTCCTGTTGCACTATAAAGTAAGTGACATTGGGCCTGATTCTGATTTGTGTGCGACTTATGCGCACACGTAAATCTGATAGCAGGCACGGAGGAGGGAATTGCGCGCCCCGTCACTCACCTCCTTCTTACGGAGTGCTGGACATTTAAGTGTCCAGAGCTCTACCTTAATTAATACGCACGGATCAGTGTTCTTACAAACGCTGATCCGTGCAAATGTTCCGCTCTCCTCACCCTGGCCATCATTAGTATGCTTCATCCCGTCTGAGTGGCGAGATTTAGGCATGCGGATATGATGGACCGGCCCCTTTCTATGGAAGTCCACATCTACGGAACTCAGTTATGAACGCAAGGACTTCCGACATGTAACATCTAGCGCTCGCAGGCGCCTGATATGCGTAAGTCCCCATCCGAAGGCATTTCAGAATCAGGTCCATTGATGTGAAAAGATTGTAACATTTCTAGCAAGCAATAAATGGAATCTTAGAAGAAGACAAATAATATGCTCATTTTAGAAGTCTTCAGGCCAGATTTACTAAGCTGCAGGAAAGAAGTAGTGGAAGAGATGTTGCCCATAGCAACCAATCAGAGTCTAGTTGACATTTTCTCGCATGTATTAGGAAAGTGAGAGCTAGAATCTGATTGGTTGCTATGGGGAACAACTCCACTTTTCCTTTCCCACAGCTTAGTAAATCTGGCCCCTCATTTGCCATGTCTATAGGTACCCAGATGACATATTCAAAGTAAATGACGTAAATAACGTTACTACGCATGCGCAGTTAAAACGTACCTAAAAATACGCGCGCACCACCACGTGAAAACGGATCTGTGAATACGGTCCTAAGAACCTTGTGGCACTAGGTTTGTAGTGGTGATTCACAGCAGTCCTGTTCCTAAGACCAACGTAGATTGCGCATATAAGTTACTACGCTTGTGCAGTATTCCCCTTCCTAAATATACACACCTAAATACCCACAGATTCTGAAGTGTGAATCAGGTCCACTGTCTTTCCAATCCGTGCCACAAAATGTCCATTCATTAGCACCTAGAGTTGGGATTGATGCTGGAGACAAACACATTTAATGAAGTAACTACAAGTTACTCATAGAATTTTTAAGGAGTATTTCTAACCAAAGAGGAGTATATAATTATCAGTAATTAAATTAAATTTTAAAGTGGTCTATGCTGTTCTAAACATATCATTTATAAGAAATATCTATGGTCGGTTGCTCCCTTGTCTAAATGCCAAGATTTGGATATCATATTACACTTTACCATTTTATTTAATTACCAAATTAAATGCTCTATAAAAAAAAAAAATATCTTACTGAAATAGATATATCAAGATGGATATATATCTAGATATAGATATAAACATACACACACATAAAAAGAGCGGCACTCAGAGATTGTTAGAATAAAGTACTAGGAGTCCAGGGTTTCCAGCATTTTAATGGCAAAACTTTTGTCATTAAAACTGGAAACGGAAGCCATGATGTACTCCTAGTACTATAATAATCTCAGAGAGCCGCTCTGTATGTATTTGGCCATTCTGTCATTACAGGCCGGCAAAGGAGTAAGTTGCACTTGTTTAATTTATATTGTGCACAATTTTGTTATAGAAAAAGCAGCGAGTATAGACACAGATTATTCACTATAAAATGCATGAATGATAACAATACAGAGTTGTGTTACTTGGACAGTGCTAATAAATACAGAGATGGCAGAATTCAATAATCTTCAGTATGAAATGAGAGTGGTATACACAGAAATTGTGCTTGTATATACATAGCATTAATCAATACAAAGGTGACAGATGCTTTTAATTCCCAGTGGAAATCAGTATTTGATATATATGAGATTTAGCCAGTTCAAAGTTTTGAGTCCATTATAAGAAACTGAAAGTCTGTAATAGGAGTAATGTATGCGCTAATAATAATTTGCACAATATTCCTTAAATCACACTGTATGATAAGGTCCGTTACTCACACTCCGTTTCTTCTTTATCTGCGTAACATGGGACACCGGGCACTCTAAGGATAACGGAGGGTTAAGCATTTAACGTGAGGAATGGTAAACTAACTGCGTGGGCATGGCCTCATGCTGAGTGACACCTGAACAGGGATTGGTGGAGGGCTATCACAAGGGCAGGGGAGGTCTTGAAGGGAGGAGAGAGAATTTTGCATCAGACAGGATGTGACGAATCACTGGCACTTCTCTTCATGATTCTCCCGCCTGTACCCACCCAGGTTTGTATTGGGTTCCTTTTTTAGGATGGGGCTGTAAGCAAGTCCATCCAGAGTCTATCCTAGTGTTATGGGAAGTTGTTATATTAGGGATAGACCAGGTGTTTATTGCATTGCAGAAGAAGGCACTTATGCAGCGATCCCCTCAGTGGAATATGTCCAAGCGGGGTAAGCGCTTTAGCCGTCGAATTTGCCGGCTGGAGTTTGGGGCCCGTTTATCAGCGGACGGTCCCACTTGGGGCCCGTTTGTCAGCGCACGGTGCCACGCAGCTACAAAATGGTAGCGTATGTGCCATCAAGGTTGATCAGCTGCAATGCTTGTTTTGATCGTTTGTTTGTTTGTTATTTGTGCAACAAATGTTTTTCCATGTACCTGCTTCCTTCCGCCCCATCAATTCTTAGCTTGTAAGATCTTAGTGCGATCCTAAAATGGCCATAGTTCAAAGTTTAAAGTTTAATAAAGCCCTTGACCCAATGCAAGTCTCTGTCTTTTTATTTAATATGGAAAGGTTCTAAGGTGTTTTTGGTTTACACGAGGTCCTGCATCACACATGGGTAGTTTATGGAGGTTGGAGGGCATCCTATCTCCGTCCATTCCGGCATTGCTCTCTGGGATAATGTTTTGTCAGCTCACAGTGGTGCTCTGGTAATGTTATTCACCAGAAATGGACAGAGAACATAGAACATTGAATGGACTCATAACTTTGAACTGATCTCATATATATCATATACTGATTTGTTACTGGGAATTGTCAGTATCTGTCACCTTTGTATGCATTAATGCTATGTATATACAAACACAATTTCTGTGTATACCACCCACATTTCACACTGAAGATTGTTGAATACTGACATCCCTGCATTTATTAGGGTTATCTATATTACACATATTTTTATAAAATCTTATAAGACTTTGAATTATTATTAATAACCTCCATGCATCCTCCTCCTTGACTAGTAAAATGCTGATGGTTATTTGGTTATTAAAAATTAACAACCCACAGTTCTTACCTTATTACCAGTGTTGCCAACTCTGAAACATAAAACAAGCAACCGAGACATTAAAAACAAGCCCAAAACAAGCCCAATCCAATCCGAAA
>WWET01003846.1:13544-27839 GCA_011038615.1 Limnodynastes dumerilii | reverse complement strand
GCGGGAAGGCAGTATAGTGCTACGGGTTAGAGCCCGTGAGTGGTGTGGAGGTTGAGCCGAGGAGTTGTCTCCTCCGTTGGCCCGGTATTTCCACCGTGCTTCGTTTATAGGGGCGGGCTCGGTGTCTAGCGGGTTTAACTGGGGGAGAAGGGTTTTATCTCCAATGCGGACGGAGGACGCTGGGAAGTGGGGTAGATGTCAGGCCCCCACTTTGTGTCACTTTCTAAGCGGGCGTATAAGGGAGGTGAGGTAGATTTCAGGCCCTCACTATCTGATAATGCGCTTAGCGAATTTTGGGCGTCATAGGTATACTGCCTTCGTCCGTCACCATCTGTATTGAGTTGATAAAGTATAAGTTATGCTTATTGCATTGTTTGTTTATTTGTTTGTTTATTTGTTTATTATTGTGATTAATAAACACGGGGGGACTTGACTTGAGTCCCCCCTTTTGCAAACATGTAATTTTACTGCCTGGGGGAAGGGTGCGGTGTTGAGGTGTCAAGGAAGCGAATGACTCAGCGTAGCAAGTTTAATATACAGTACAGACATACAGAGCAGGGATGGACAGCATAGTACATAATAATATACAATACAGACATACAGGGCAGAAATGGACAGTATAGTACATAATATACAGTACAGACATACAGGACAGGGATGGACAGCATAGTACATAATAATATATATACAGACATACAGGGCAGGGGTGGACAGCATAGTACATAATAATATATATACAGACATACAGAGCAGGGATGGACAGCATAGTACATAATAATAAACAATACAGATGCGCTTACGCAATGGTAAGTAGATAGCGTAAATAATCTACTACACATGAGTAAAACAAGGTACGAAGATGAAAACTACGTAACTGTGAATCTGGACCTCTGTAGCCATTCATACAGTGTTAATCTTTAAACTTTTGCTGCTATATACCACACCCAGTAAAAGGTCCTATACTCCCTATCTAATATTTTATCTTGTAATACTAATGATTTATAGCTTTCTATAATAAGGGCATTCTGTTAAATATTATATTTAGATGGTTGATTAGAAATGACTAGCTGGTTTGGAACACAAGTGTATTTAAAAAGAAATGCATACCTCCGATCAGTATAAATGGTTTCATTTATCCATTAAGACTCTTCTATGGCAATAAAACACTGGAAGATATTTTTAAAGGATTTCCTTAATCTCTCCTGATAACGCTGAATTCCTGAAATGTGTCTTAGGCTTTGGTAATGCTTTATGTAAGTCTATTCACTGACATTTCATATAATAGATGTGTGCTACCAAAAACAGACAGGAGGCAATAGGAGAAAAACCCAAGGAGTTGGCTGCCAAGCACATATTTAATAAATGCCTCTTCTATATAAAGAAATCGGCACACCTTATTAGATTAATTTAGTAACTAGGAAAAAATGAATCATTAAAATACAGAGAATAAAGGTTTGTCAATGTAATTTGTTTGTCTCATTTTGCAATATCGGTTAACTGCACGGTACATTTCCCCTAGGGGGTGGGGCCTGAGTCTTGATGGGCAGGACTAGGTGGAGCCAGGTGGGACTAGGGGTAGAGCTGGGCGGAGCTGGGTGGAGCTGGATGGACCCACTGCAGACCCTCCAACATGACCCATTTCATTAGGTACTATATTCTGCACCTGAGCTTCCAACTTTCACTCACCTGGTGACATTACTTAACTGATATTTAAAAAACTATTTGTCTCTTCAACAAAGATGGTGACCATAGTAACTGACAGTTGGAAACAGTTGTACCTAATGGAATTAGTCATGTTGGAGAGTATGCCACTGCCTGATAGAATCAGAGGCTGACCGCTTAAAACGGCACTCAACGCTCCATGTATCACCATTGATAAGCCACCCGATCAGACATTAGGAAAGGCAGCAGTTGTAACCATAGGGCTCCCCAAAGGTTAGGCTCAGTGCGGTTCACTTTCACCCATTGGAAAGTAATTTCCATTATCACAATCTCTTGAAATTTGCAGAAATCCAATTAGTGTTTCAAAGACGTTAAACAATCATTATCGTTGCTACAGCGCTGAGGAATGTACTAATAGAGTCAAGCTTCTGTGTTCTCTCCTACCTATTGTTACCTTAATCCCAACTAGCTTGTGCTACACCAGGATATGAAGGGGACATGGGACCAGATTTACTAAGCTGTGGGTTTGGAAAAGTGGAGATGCTGCCGATAGCAACCAATCAGATTCTAGCTGACATTTTCTAGTATGTAATAGGAAAGTGAGAGCTAGAATCTGATTGGCTGCTATGGGCAACATCTCCACTTTTCCAAACCCACAGCTTAGTAAATCTGACCCGTGGCATAGTGTCTTAGTGCAAATGAATTAATCTGCAGGAAGAGAATAAGGGGCCGATTATTTGAAGTTTTCTTTTTTTAACTTAAAAATGTAGAATGGTAGTTTTGGAGGTTTATTAAGTTAAAAATATGTAATTTTATATTCATAAGAAGAAGGTCAAAGGGCATCCATAACATAAAGCATATGACTAATACAATGTTAGGATGGGGTTAGCGATGCATTCTTGATGAGTTATGCGTCATTATTCCTTGACCAATTGACAGGACCCCATTAAGGGTCTTAGTCTAGGCTAAAGCATTGAAGTGTTCCACCACAGTATTTTTATTATTATAGCTTATTTATACAGCGCTATAAATTGTCTTTAGTGCTTTACAAAGAACATTAGACGTACACATCAGTCCCTTCCCCAATGGAGCTACTAAGGTCCCTAACACCTATATTCATCCATACACTAGGGTCAATTTAGTCAGCAGCCAATAAACCTGCCAGTATGTTTTTGCATGTGGGAAGAAACCGGAGCACCCAGAGGAAACCTACATAGACATGGGAAGAACATACAAACTCCACACAGATAAGACCTAGTAAGACAAGTACTACTCACTGATCGACCATGTGGCCATCGCAACGCCATCGCATGGATTGGTTGGAGGCATCCATGGCTAAAGAAAAAAACTCTGCCCCTCCTAACTCGTGTTTATATTAAACAATGTTTTCAATTCACTACGTGGTTTGGAATTAGAATGTTGATAGGTGACCCACCAGTTGAGACATTTCATTGATTGTTACTTAACATGCTATTGCTTAATTAATTAATACTGGAAAATACTTACAAATCTTTGTGATCCACTGCTTCCATATTCAATATTTTATTGTGTAGATGAGACTTCATGCTTGTAGAATGATGTCATTGGGGTAGATCCTGAACAACGTTTGCTTTACGTTTATTGAAGTGTTCCACCACAGTATTTTTATTATTATAGCTTATTTATACAGCGCTATAAATTGTCTTTAGTGCTTTACAAAGAACATGAGACGTACACATCAGTCCCTTCCCCAATGGAGCTACTAAGTTCCCTAACATCTATATTCATCCATACACTAGGGTCAATTTAGTCAGCAGCCAATAACCCTGCCAGTATGTTTCTTGCATGTGGGAAGAAACCGGAGCACCCAGAGGAAACCCACATAGACATGGGGAGAACATACAAACTCCACACAGATAAGACCTAGTCAGGGATTTGAACTCATGCGCTGTGAAACACAAGTACTACTCACTGATCGACCATGTGGCCATCGCAACGCCATCGCATGGATTGGTTGGAGGCATCCATGGCTAAAGAAAAAAAAACTGAAGGTTTTACACAACAACTCTGCCCCTCCTAACTCGTGTTCATATTAAACAATGTTTTCAATTCACTACGGGGTTTGGAATTAGAATGTTGATAGGTGACCCACCAGTTGAGACATTTCATTGATTGTTACTTAATATGCTATTGCTTGATTTATTAATACTGGAAAATACTTACATATCTTTGTGATCCACTGCTTCAATATTCAATATTTTATTGTGTAGCTGAGACTTCATGCCTGTAGAATGATGTCATTGTCCCTTCCCCTCCTTTCCGCCTTTAATATGTTTATGTTGGATTTTAAAATGTTCATTTATATTCTGTAGATTTCAGACAATCATTTTCGGGATAAATGACAATGGGCTTATCTAAAGCCAAAAAAAAAAAGGAAATTTGTGAAGCTCTTGATTTTCCTGCATACTTGTATATTATTACATGTTTGTAATTAATATTACAAAAAGAGCAGCCTAACCTTAACTATCAACCTAACCTAGCAGTAAAATTAACATTTAATAATCTCAATAATACTCATGTCGTGCCGAGTCCGAAAATGTCCAGCAGGCGTCCTCGTTGAGCACCAAAGTGTCAATCAGGCGCCACAGTCGAATGATGAATAATCAATCCAGTGTCATGGTCGATCTGGTGGCATTGAGCTCCCATCCGTCAGACTGATAAGTATATGATACACGACCCCCTCAATGAGACAGAGAAAATATCTATAGTTTATTACACATTTCTTTTGTTTGTTTGTTTTGCTCTGCCAGTATCGCAGTTTCCTTTTTTTGTGTTGTTATTGTCATGTTTCCATTGTACTCACATCACTATTGGTCCTTTAAGGCGCTTGGATTTTGGTCATTCATATAATGCAAGATAAATCTGCAAAAATAATGTGCAAATGAAGAGTATATTCCAGACTCCGCCATCTGACATGAATGCAGTCATTCCTGGGACCGCCAAATCCAAATCCATGACCTTGTCAAAGAACCATTTGCATCTAGATTAGTTTACGTTATTAAGAAGGGGAATAAAGCTGCAGTTTTTGGATGGCTATTGTTGTTGTTCTGGGTGGTGAAGGTGGAGTAAGTGTGTGTGTGTGAGTGTATGTGTGAGTGTAAGTGTGTGTGTGAGTGTAAGTGTGTGTGTGAGTGTACGTGTAAGTGTGTGTGCGTGTACGTGTAAATGTGTGTGTGAGTGTACGTGTACGAGTGTGTGAGTGTACGTGTAAGTGTGTGTGTGAGTGTACGTGCAAGTGTGTGTGTAAGCGTATATGTAAGTGTGTGAGTGTATGTGTAAGTGTTTGTGATTGTGTGAGCGTGTGTGTGTGAGTGTACGTGTAAGTGTGTGTGAGTGTACGAGTAAGTGCATGAGTGTATGTGTAAGTGTGTGCGTGAGTGTATGTGTAAGTGTGTGTGAGTGTATGTGTAAATGTGTGTGAGTGTACGAGTAAGTGTGTGAGTGTATGTGTAAGTGTTTGTGATTGTGTGAGCGTGTGTGTGTGAGTGTACGTGTAAGTGTGTGTGAGTGTACGTGTAAGTGCGTGAGTGTATGTGTAAGTGTGTGCGTGAGTGTATGTGTAAGTGTGTGTGAGTGTACGTGTAAGTGTGTGTGAGTGTACGAGTAAGTGTGTGTGTGTGAGTGTATGTATAAGTATGTGTGTGAGTGTGTGTGTGTGTGTACATGTAAGTGTGTGTGTGATTGTGTGAGTGTATGTGTAAGTGTGTGTATAAGTGTGTGAGTGTACGTGTAAGTGTGTGTGAGTTTACGTGTAAACGTTTGTGTGAGTGTACGAGTAAGTGTGAGTGTGTGTGTGGGGGGGGTCTGTACTTAATTTTCCCCAGACTTGGCGAACTACCTGGAAATGTTTGGGTTTAGGAAGAAATGTCAACATGGCTTATACGGCTGTCACTTATTTCATGTAGATCTGACAGATGGTTAAAGGATTTATTCAGAATTGGATGGATTCGAGCACAGGTGTGAGACATAAAAAGAAAACCAGGAAGAAACGCAGAATGACGACTATTTTCCATTTTTATTTAGCTTAGCTTCTGGCTCGATGTCATCGTGTTCCCATTCTGTAATCTTAACATGGGACTTTGCTGAGATTCCTTCTCTCTGCATGAAATACCTCTCCTGGTAACGTGTAAAGGTGACTGTGTTACTGGAAGCCGTGAGCGCAAGTATACAATCCGGAATCCTTTGATTAAATGTAAGTGGTTACTTCCGCAGAAGCTGTTTAAGCTTCCATTGAGTTTTTTTTCTGAGATTGACACCTAAAATGACACACACCAGAGGGATTAGGAGATCATCCAGTCATTGGGAGATTGGACAGATTACAATCGTAGTGTGTGTAGGCAAGATGTATACAATATATTAGATATTGTCTGATTTCCCTCTCTTACACTTTCACCTATAAAACCATAGCATTAGGTTGCCATTGTTCTTTATTATGTTTTTGCTAGTGGGTTCATTTGTGACCTGATCTGCTGTATCTTGACATGTTGCAACCTCTTCAATAAAGAAAGTTGAACAAAAAAACTTCCGACACAGTCTTCCTGGCAATCTCTGCACTGGTTGGCTGCACAGGCTTTCTGTCAAAATTGACAGGAGATCAGTGGAGCTAGTTAATTCACTGTATTTACTGCTAATTATGGATTCAGACAGATGGGGAAATTTCGGCCAGGAGGAGGAGGTACAGGTCCAATAACTCAAATAGCCACACACTTAGAGCTTGCTGTTGATAACAGTTTGGATAAAATGATTGGACCTTAGCACTTCTGGACTGATTATTGGGTGTTTTAGAGATTCATCCTGCCCACACACCAGAGCGGTAATTGGTCCACTCACCCGATAATTGGATGATTAGACCAGTAATTACTGTAGCGGATGGCCAGCTTAAGTGTTGTTAATTAGTTCAAGAAAATATATGAAATTTCAGAATACAGCATCAGTACCAATCAGAGCAACTGGGATTTTGCAGGAGTCATTTTTCATATTAATTCGAGAGAATAACTTTTCTAGAGACATCTGCATGAACTAATGTCCAGGGTTTTATAACAAATACAGAGCAGAACAAGTGAAGCAGCACAATGCACACTGCCACTCCCACCATTGCTGTCAGACTTTTGTATGGTGCTTTAATCCGAGTCTCCGAGTCATGACAACCATGAAACCATACCTATAACCATGAATCCATACCTACAAACATGAATCCAAACCTATAACCATAAATCCATACCTACAACCATGAATCCATACCTACAACCGTGAAACCATACCTACAACCATGAAACAATACCTACAACCATATATCCATACCTACAACCATGAATCCATACCTACAACCGTGAAACCATACCTACAACCATGAATCCATACCTACAACCATATATCCATACCTACAACCATGAATCCATACCTACAACCATAAATCCATACCTACAACCATGAATCCATACCTATAACCATAAATCCATATCTACAACCATGAATCCATACCTATAACCATAAACCATACCTATAACCATGAATCCATACCTACAAACATGAATCCATACCTATAACCATAAACCATACCTATAACCATGAATCCATACCTACAAACATGAATCCATACCTACAAACATGAATCCATACCTATAACCATAAACCATACCTACAACCATGAATCCATACCTTTAACCATAAATCCATACCTATAACCATAAATCCATACCTACAACCATAAATCCATACCTATAACCATAAATCCATATCTACAACCATAAATCCATACCTACAACCATAAATCCATACCTACAACCATAAATCCATATCTACAACCATGAATCCATATCTACAACCATAAATCCATACCTACAACCATGAATCCATACCTACAACCATGAATCCATACCTACAACCGTGAAACCCTACCTACAACCATGACACCATACCTACAATTATGATACCCTACCTACAACCATGAAACCATACCTACAACCATGACATCCTACCTACAACCATGAAACCCTACCTACAACCATGAAACCATACCTACAACCATTAAACCCTACCTTTAACCATGAAACCCTACCTACAACCATGAAACAATACCTACAACCATGAAACCCTACCTACAAACATGAATCTATACCTACAACCCAAAACCAAACCTACAACCATAAAACCATACCTACAACCATGACATCCTACCTACAACCATGAAACCCTACCTACAACCATGAAACCCTACCTACAACCATGACATCCTACCTACAACCATGACATCCTACCTACAACCATGAAACCCTATCTACATCCATGAAACCATACCTACAAAAGTAGCCAGTGATGTAGAGTCTACTAGCCTGGCCTATGGGTAGGATTAGTAGACTGGTAAAAATTGCGGTAAATGTGTTCAATAATCATTGTTTTCTGAAGTTGATTGATCGTCACTGTGGAAGTTGCCAGGTTGCTGTGAAACGCGTTTTATGATATCCTTCTGGACACGTAATTCTGGGCATAATTACTACCGTTAGAGGGAAGTGCCGGGGATGTGCATACCCCTTTCTGATGTGTAATTACAGACCCCCGCACACACATAAAGCATGCGGGGGTCTAGATCTAGCCCTATGTGCAAAAGATAAGTATTTTTACTGCATGCAATATATTAAATTAATTAGCACCCCCTACTTTGCGAAATGGTTTCGCCGAGCTGAATACTTAAACCTATTTTGCCCTTACTCCCAAACTCTGAATCTGCCCCGAGAGGTGGAACACTTTAAAGAAGGTTGTTGTACAGTAATTGCCCAAAGTAGAATCAACTGAATGTATAATTGATCCTGTTGCAGGTGTTGATTGAAACAAACACTCCCAATGACATGCGCTTATACAATTTCAAAACCCTTTTATCATCGCAACTTTTACTTACGATGGCGCGCGTACCCAAGGATGGAAAGTAACTACGAGTGGACGCCCATATGGTACATTAGAATTCCGTGTGATGCCCGTTTACTATGTGGTAACAGCCCTTTTTACTTTACGCAATCGTAACCAGTTTTTATTTGAAATGAGGATCTTTCGTAGACTTATACTGTGCATATGTCCATCTGCCACGCATTGCGCTGTACAAACGTGCTAATAATTCGTTCTTGACCGTGCCCATTATGTATTGGAGGCTTATTTACGGAAATTATGCAGAAATAAATATCTGTGCTTATGTAACGAGCTTTTATTTAGGAAAAGAAACCTATATAACGCGATTCACAATTTGTCTGAAGTAATACTATGATGTTACCAAAACCTGGATTAAGTTATGGCCTCTGGATTTTTTCCAGGTTTTATAAAATTGGGTTTACAGCCGTCTTGCCTCATAAAGTTCAATAAAACATTAGTTTGTGAGTTTTTCCCACTGAAACAAGTTGGAAAACTGATGTTTTAAAGGACAGCAAACACACACAGTGGGGTAACAATATAAAGCTATATATGTGTTTTAAAACCTGGGTCGATGAATACCACTCCCTTGAATTCTCAGTCACTGCATTGCCTTCCTAAAATCCACAAACAGGCTTCATTCCATGTCTGCTAATGGTTGTGTCCCAGCAACATGAACAGATTTAAGTGTTTAAATGAAACGAGAACACTCTGAACTCAAACGGATCACAAATTATTACTCGTAAATGGAAACTACAGGAGGAAAAACCCTGGTGCTATGGGCTTTTATCTGATCTGCTGTAAAGTGGTTAAACACGCTTAATCCAGATGTCTATCAAAGGCATTGACGTTCTCAAACCTTTCTTAGGAGATAAGTTGAGTACACACTGGAGGTTTTTTAAACAATTATTGTGCCGACCACATGATATCCGATGGTTGGTGTTAAACAGCCTTGTATCTGTAGCTGACTGGATTTTCGGGTGCTCCTAATTTTTACGATCAGCAATGACACGATGGGCGTTATTCTGAAATACACAAGACGCTTGCGTAAGTCCCCTTAAATGCTACATTTGCGCATGCACTTGGCAAATGTTGTATTCTCTGTACGTGGGGCAACACTTAAATTCCGCATACCTAATCCCCACAAAAGAGGCGGGGCTAGGCATGTTGATGAAGTGCAGTGGGTAGCAATAAGCAGTTGTACGGATCAGTGATTGGACGGACGCAGATCCGTCAAGAGAAATTAAGGGAGGGTTACTGATGTGTCCACAACTCTGCCCGAGGGGGGGAGGGACGGGGGAGTTCACTCTCCTCTTCTGTGTGGACTCTGTGCTTACGGAAAACACACGAAGGTCTGGATCAGACCTGATGTTGGGAGAAATCTTCAGTCTGTACTGTGTCCTGAGGACAGGCAGTTATCTAAGACCGGTGGGAGTCCCCGGCACAGTAGCTGTAGAGACAGACAAAAGTTCGAATAGCAGCCGTTTTAGGTTTATTTTTTCTGAATGGATGAGTGTGCCGATCGCCATACTCACCCATTCATTTTCGGAAGCACTGCCGGACCTGTCTAACACTTTTAGTGTTAGGGTCAGGCTGTGGGGAAGGGAGGATTAGGGTCAGGCTGCGGGGAAGGAATGGTTAGGGTTAGTGTAGTAGAAGGGGAAGGTTAGGGTCAGGCTGTGGGGAAGGGAAGATTAGGGTCAGGCTGCGGGGAAGGAATGGTTAGGGTTAGTGTAGTAGAAGGGGAGGGTTAGGGTCAGGCTGTGGGGAAGGGAGGATTAGGGTCAGGCTGCGGGGAAGGAATGGTAGGGTTAGTGTAGTAGAAGGGGAGGGTTAAGGTAAGGATTAGGGAACGGGTTGAGAATACTTACCATTTGTTGCACAGTGTTCGGTGCTTCAGGGATCGATTGCTATTTCCCAGTTCGGGAACTGACTGGGAGAGAACGGCCCTATGGAAAAGGGCCGTTCGCGATGCAGACACACATCCATCTAAGATAACATGACTTCAATAATAGACCCGATCCCCATGTAATAGTGGATTGCGAGCGCACGGAAAGGTTCTGTGCGTTCTCCTGCTACTAAGTTCTGTACATTTAATGGATAGGACACTCCCCTAATCACGTATGCACCTAAGGACATTCTGTTATCCAGAACCCTACCTTATCTTGGGCTAAACCCAAGGAAGCCCCGCCCACCATGCGTATAAACTGTGCACGGAAGTCTACAGAACTGCTGCACATACAGAAACAATGCAACGCATATCCCAGGGTTCTGGCCATGCGCAGTAATGAGCGTCAGCCAGTTTTTGGACACTGCACGTGGAATTCGGCTGTCAAGAATCCGGTCCAATAAGCAGATGTAAGAAGCCTGTCACAGCGTCAGTAAGGACCTGATTCACACTTAGGAAGGTTCCTAAATACACGCAGGCCGTGTACACATGTGTGCAGTTTTTTTTCTACCTGCACACGCACTCGACAGGTGTTATGCATAACAACTCAGTATGCGCGGAGTTCAGCTAAAAACCTACTGACATCCATAAGAATGGGCATGCCAGCAAACCATAAGTACGAGGAGACGCAAAGTAGGCAGGGGAAGCATTTAAATGATACAGTATGGGCGGGGTCAGGCGCTTCCATTCTTACTTCAGCAAAATGAGCATGGAAAGTTAAGAATGAGGGGGCTGTCATGGTAGGAGACTTGCCACTTAGGTGCGTAGTTTTGCCAATCCGCTCGTACTTACGGCCAGCGGGCCAGCGTAGCTCTGGATCAGCCCCCCTGTCCCCACATTTTTCTGAAGGCACCAGTGCGTACAAAAACTCCCAAATAAATCGTATTGCCTTCACAGTGCTCTGACTTGCTGATAGATGAACCCAGGTCAGTAAGCAGCGATCTGACTGCGCACATCAAACCGTGAAAGATAAATTGGCGTGTTTTCCTCACGTGACGCACGCTAATCAACAATCTTTCACAAATGATTTCCAGGGAAATTGGAAACATTGCACAACGTAGCCCATTTCCTCCGCACACACGGGCTGTCTGTCCAGCTGCGTTCTGCGGTGGCTGTGAAGAGGCTTTATCTGGCCTGCTTATCAAAGGGGACATATTTTCTTTATCAAGCCATGGGAAACTGGTTTATGGAGCAGGAAGGAAACTGTGTGGTATCTGCCTGATGAAATGCCCCGTCCATCTCATCTTCCCACTGTTTTTAAGTGTCTAATTAAGTTGTGCATCCCCCCGAGAGCATTCATTTACCGCGGTGCTTGTGTGTACTGACACATGTATTTAATGCACTCTAGCAAGTCCTACAGTGCATATAAGTCTCCCTAATTGGCTATTGTAAACATCCGGTTAAGGGGTTGTTAAATATTCAAAGCAGCTCTATATAAAAGGCAACAAAAAAGAAAAAAAAATCAAGAAACATTTGGAGTAAAAACTGTTTCCCCAGCAGGCATAGAGAAGCCATTGAAGTAATGGGAACTGCGTGAGAAGGCGAAACGCTTTCTTTTATCAACTTGGCCGACAGAGGAGCAGGTGGAAATTGTTATCTGAGCAGTGTTCCAGTCTAATCATTTATCTCTGCACAAAGAGACCTGAGAGGAGAAGACAGGCCCTGTGCTTACATTCAGGGGACCTATGTGGTGTCACCTCTGGGCCTCAGTCAGGGGCATAGGTGTAGCTATAACGGGTGCAGGGTGTGCAGTGCACATGTACAGATCCTGCACAAGGGTCCCCTCACTTCTTAAAACGCCCCTAACTAGGCACGTTAGCGTATTTGCGGTAGCTAGCTGGAGACGTAAGAATACTATTTTGTATGTACTGCGCCACGTAATTCTGAACGTACGTACCAACCACGCATCAACAGCGTAACTACAAACGAAGGGACGTGACAGCTATACAACACCCGGAATTACGCTTCGGAGGCGGAGTGAGGGATTTAAATCGTACAGAAGCCTTTACATACGTCAGTGCTTACACTTTGAAAAGTTAAGGTAGGGTTTGGGAAGCGTAACACAGCCAAAGTACGTACGAGCAAAGGAGTGCCTAGGGGAGTGCACAGAAAATACGCTAGTGTAAATATGCTGCGCAATGAGACGTAATGGGAGCGTAGGTCTGGATCAGGCCCTTGGAGACTATGGATAAAAGTTGGACCAAAACCAACAAAAAAATATATCAATAGAAAGAGATGAAATATGTACGGTATGCTGCAGTTATATTATCATACAATAGATCAGACGTAAATTTATCTTACTCTGTTGTATTTGGTGTACACACAGTCTGTATTAAGGCAGAGAGGTCTGAAGAAATGTCGACAGGTCGTAATGTTGAAAGTTGAGCATTATGGCCCAGGTCCCGACCCCGGCACTTGTTCCATGCATGCAGGGACGAGTTTGTGGCATTCCACCTATATGTGACATCGTGCTGGATCCAGACTCCCCTTGCGGAATAAACTGTGAATCTGGCCCCCTAATATTAACCCTAACCACTAACCTGGGAAGCAGAAAGCAGATCGCAGCACCAGGAAAACAGCACGGGTACAGCTGGCAAAACTAAATACAGAGATTCTGCTGTCAGCTCTGTCAGATAACTGAAGCTCAGATATTCACAATGGGCTGGATCCAAACTTAGTTAAGTGCTTGAACATAGTTACTCCTGGGCTAAACCATGTTGATTGCAGGGGGAGTGAAGGTAATTGTATTCTTTGCATGCAGGGATATATCTTTGAATTGCTTACTGCACACAGATACTGACCAGCTTCACTATCACACTGTTATTTAGACTTGGGTTAGGAAACATCACCTCTCAACTCTAATACTGTTTGCAACAGATGAAATATGACTCCCCTGCAATCACCATGGTTTAGCCCAGGAGTAACTATGTTCAAGCACTTAACTAAGTTTGGATCCAGCCCATTGTGAATATCTGAGCTTCAGTTATCTGACAGAGCTGACAGCAGAATCTCTGTATTTAGTTTTGACAGCTGTACCCGTGCTGTTTTCCTGGTGCTGCGATCTGCTCTCTGCTTCCCAGGTTAGTGGTTAGGGTTAGGATTAGGGGGCCAGATTCACAGTTTATTCCACAAGGGGACTTATGCAAGCCGCTTGTGTAAGTCCCCTTGCAAGTAACATTTGTGCATGATCCATGTTCAGTCCTTGTATTATGTATGTTATGTGTGTAATTGTAGTACATGCATGTAAGTTATGTGTGAGATTGTTATACATGTATGTTATGTGTGTGATTGTTATACATATATATTATGTGTGTGATTGTAGTACATGCATGTAAGTTATATGTGAGATTGTTATACATGTATGTGTGTGTGTGATTGTAGTATATGCATATAAGTTATCTGTGAGGTTGTTATACATGTATGTTATATGTGTGTATGTGATTGTAGTGCATACATGTATGTTATATTATGTGTGTTTGTTATACATGTATGTTATGTGTGTGTAATGTATGCATGTATGTTATGTGTGTGGGTGAGTGTAATGCACACATGTCTGTTATGTGTGTGTGTAGCGCAAGCATGCTTGTCTGTTATGTTATGTGTGTGTGCAGTGCATGAATGTATGTTGTGTGTGTAATGCAACCATGTATGTTTTGCCTATGTGGTATACAAGATGTGTGTGTAGATATATACCCATGTATAGATCACTATATCTATGTGTGTGTTGTGTGTGTGTGTGTGTGTGTGTA
>WWET01003845.1:137782-156380 GCA_011038615.1 Limnodynastes dumerilii | reverse complement strand
GCCACCAGCCACTTACATAATACATTAGACAGATATATGATAAGCCACCAGCCACTTACAAGGCTTCTCTGTTTCAGTCCAAACTCTAAAACTGTCAGTGTCCCAACTTTGAATCCTATATAATATAAATTTAGGGCTCACCCCCAGCAGAGGTCCCCAAGTCTCCAAAAAAGCTACTCTGAAACAGCGCTGTGACGCATGACCGCTGCCTGGTGCAAGTGATAAAAGTACCTGCAGATTGGGGTGTCGCCTATTCGCTGTCAAAGAAAAGTCAATAAAACTACTTCCCCTGACTGTAGGTGGCGCTGGTGCCTCATGGGTGGGTAACGTGTCAGTTATCCATATAAACAGCCAATCACAGATGACCTTACTGACTGGTTTGTAGCAGACTGCACAAAGCAAGTGATGGAAGATTTCCTGACATATTTTAAGTGCAACAATCCAATAGCTGGTTTTATTGCATAAACAAGACAGACAAATAAAACTGGTAGCAGCCCAGACACTTGTTATCAGACAGGAAAACCTGCAAAAATGGAGGAAATTAATATACCAGAGAATCGCATTATATTGCTTTTAAAGCTGTTTTTATTTGCTTGAAAGACCTCCAACAAATCAGGAGGCATTCTTCCCGCAGGACACTTACACGGCGACGATGACAATCACAATAACTGAAAGGAGCTAAAGGATACGACAAAAGAATATATAAGACAAACTGATCCGCTTTCATTTCTTTATACCGCCTGATAGACGCATTATGGTAAAAATGATGATCCCGCTGCGATGAAAAGACACCAGGAGAGCGATTATCCTGTGAGGAACAAAGCGGTTGCTACATGCGGCAGAAACGTCTGCGACAAGAGAGAGAATGAGCCCCTCACTTATCATGATGCAGAGATTTCCCTCTGAGCTTCGGAGCGATCGGTCACAACTTAGCCTTGTAAAACATAAATCCAGGCCGGGAGAATTAGTGATAAACTCAACCGCCGCAACGTCAATACAGGAGGAGCTAACATTAACACACAATCTGTGGTGAGAAGAATCCAGGAGCTGCAGGAGACCCTGGGTCTACCGTAACAATTACCACTCCTGCAAAGACAAAATGGTGGCGAAGCGGAATCCAGGACCGTTACGCAGAGGGAGAGCGCTCCAGTACTGTTAGACTGTAAACAAAGCCTCACACTACTTGGGATAACAACCCGGCCCCTCCAACGGATGTGTCATTTCCACAAAGCCTGGATAGGTCGCAAGCAATCTGATTGGGTAGCGCAAATGCGTGATCACGTGCAGAACGAAAAGTAACCAATACATGATCCAAAAACAGGGAAGACGGGAAATAAAAACTCAGCGTTTGAACCAGGAGGTCACTACAGGTTACCACTAAACGATGGAGTCTCTGGAATGTCCCTTTGTATCCAACACAAAGCTTTGAAGAACGCCCCTTACGACTCCAAATCTCTTTCTACACTTAGGACCAAGTCAATCCCATCGCTCCTCTCTCTCGTGCGCCCATTACATGACTTAAGTCCATACGGCAGCACGGAACCAGTAAAACCCACCTCTATTGTACAATTTAAACGACCCCCAACCCCGCCCACCTTACAAAAAGGATGCGCCCTTACACCTAGAAGCCCATTACAAAAAATCTATCAGGCGCTTGCGGACCTCCATCCAGACACCAGATTCACGCACTTTGACCCTTATTCACACTTAAGAAGCCTTCCCGCCGCCCTCTCCATTCTGCTAACCAGCGCTGTCTGACCTCTTTACTGATCACCACATCTCACGCCCATATCCAGGACTTCTCCCGTGCTGCACCTCTGCACTGGAATGACCTTCCTTCTTCAGTCAGACTCTCCCCCACATTTCAGGTCTTCAAGTGTTCACTCAAAACGCACCTGTTCAGGCTAGCCTACCCCTCCCTCCACTTAACATCCACACTGCATCCTTCATCTATCCCTTCTCTTCCTTCCCACTCTCCTCCGCTCACACAAGCAATCCACTTCCTTCCCTCTCCTTATGTCTTCTGTAAGTTCTTTACTCCCACATAGTGTTAACTCGCACGAGCCGGGCCCTCCTTCCTAGTGTTGTTCCTTCCTCCACCACTTCCTCCTCACTTTGTACCCTCTTGTCCCCCTCTGCTACCCATTTACCCAATCCCCACCTGGTGGCTCCCTCTCAACCTCTCACTGCGCTCTATCCTCTGCTAACTGATCTTCCAAGCTTCACACCTCACATTTTGCCTTGCGTTCTGTACTTGCTTCACTTTATTGTTTTTCTGTGATATTTTTATAGTACTATTGTATTTAATATATACTATGCTGTCCATACCTACCCTGTATGTCTGTACTGTATTTTGCTGTATTTTGTACGGCACTTGGACACATGAATCGGATGGAGGTCAGGATCCAATCCTGAATTCTAGGCCTGCATCTCATTGTCCTGTTTGGACCCTAGCCAATTGCAATATAGCCCCCCCCCCCTCTGCCGACATGAGGCTGGCTCCCCCTCCCTCCGAAGCCTAAGCTGTGCCCGTGTATTACTCCCGGACACGCCAGGCAGAGCAGAGCTTTTCCCTCCTCCTCTAAGGTGACAAAGCAAACGGCCTGGATTCAGCAGGAAAACAGAGAGGTGTAAAATAAAGCGCTTGTGAAACCACTTTACATTGTACTTAATGAGGTCCCAGGAGCCACAGGCGGAAAAGTAACAAATTGTCCTCCTCCATATCGTGCACGGGAAAAATTGGACAGAAATAAAAGAGAAAGGCCTCAAGCTTGTCACACAAAATTAATTGAACGCCGCCATGCCAAGAAAACACTGGTAATAAACCCGCCTACGGCGCAATGAATGCTTCCACGCCATGAGAGGCGAAAAAATAAAAATTTATGGCAGTAATTTATTCCGGGATTTTCAGAAGCGCTTTGCCGCAGAAATCCCAGAGGAGCCGTGAAAGAGCCAAGCAATAAGGAAGACGTTAGAAAGGAATAGGCAGCCATGGACTGACTCCGCCCGCTGCGTCTAACAGACGCTTCACTTGTAGCAATTACAGCTCTTCTATTAATGGTATGTAATGCTTCCACACACACACTAAGACTACCCAAGAACCAGAGGCTGGGGGTAACACACTATAGTCATATAAATGAAACACGTCTCCTGCTCTTCAGCCTCCTCTACTACTACTACTACACAGTAACACACCTCCTGCTCCTCCTCCTCTACTACACAGTAACATACCACCTGCTGCTCCTCCTCCTCTACTACACAGTAACACACCTCCTGCTCCTCCTCCACTACACAGTAACACACCTCCTGCTGCTCCTCCTGTACAACACAGTAACACCCTTCCTGCTCCTCCTCCACTACACAGTAACACATCTCCTGCTCCATTTCCTCTACTACACAGTAACACACCTCCTCCTCCTCTACTACACAGTAACACACCTCCTGCTCCTCCTCCTCTACTACACAGTAAAACACCTCCTCCTCTACTACACAGTAACATCTCCTGCTCCTCCTCCTCCTCTACTACAAAGTAACACACCTCCTGCTCCTCCTTCTCTACTACACAGTTACACACCCAGTGGTGGGATTCAGCTGGCTCGCACCGGTTCCGCAGAACCGATACCTAACGTAATGCGCGCTAGCTGTCACTGCAGCGTATCCCCAGCCTCCTCCCCTGTAGGAATGACGTTGCGTGACCTGGGGTTCAGAGTCCACGTCCCGCTGTGGAGGAAGCGCCTGAGAAGAGCAGCGGGACTTTGAAGGTAAGTAGGTAAGCTGGGGGGACTGGACAAATGATGGGGATACTGGGGGGACATGGACACATGATGGGGGATACTGGGGGGACATGGACACATGATGGGGGATACTGGGGGGACATGGACACATGATGGGGGATGCTGGGGGGACTGGACACATGATGGGGATGCTGGGGGTACTGGACACATGATGGATGATGCTAGGATATGATGAGGGATACTGGGGTACTGGACATATGATGAGGGATAATGGGGGAACTGGACATATGATGAGGGATACTGGGGAACTGGCCATATGATGAGGGATACTGGGGTGACTGAACACATGATGGGGGATGCTGGGGAAACTGGACATATGATGAGGGATACTGGGGAATTGGAAAAATGGAAATATCTTCAATCCTTCTCCTCCACTACACAGTAACACACCTCCTGCTCCTCCTCTACTACACAGTAACACACCTCTTGCTCCTGCTCCTCTACTACACAATAACACACCTCCTATTCCTCCTCCTCTACTACTACACAGTAACACACCTCCTGCTCCTACTGGACATATGATGAGGGATACTGGGGTGACTGAACACATGATGGGGGATGCTGGGGAAACTGGACATATGATGGGGGATACTGGGGAATTGGAAATATGGAAATATCTTCAATCCTTCTCCTCCACTACACAGTAACACACCTCCTGCTCCTCCTCCTCTACTACACAGTAACACACCTCCTGCTCCTCCTCCTCCACTACACAGTAATACACCTCCTGCTCCTCCTCCTCTACTACACAGTAACACACCTCCTGCACTACACAGTAACACACCTCCTGCTTTTCCTGTACTACACAGTATCACACCTCCTGCTCCTCCTCCTCCTCTACTATACAGTAACACCTCCTGCTCCTCCTCCTCTACTACACAATAACACTTGCTCCTCCTCCTCTACTACACAGTAATACCTCCTGCTCCTCTTGTACCACAAAGTAACACACCTTCTGCTCCTCCTCCTCTACTACACAGTAACACACCTCATGCTGCTCCTCCTCTACTACACAGTAACACACCTCCTGCTCCTCTACTACACAATAAGACACCTCCTATTCCTCCTCCTCTACTACTACACAGTAACACACCTCCTGCTCCTCTTCCTCTACTACACAGTAACACACCTCCTGCTCCTCTTCCTCCACTACACAGTAACACACATCCTGCTCCTCCTCTCCTCTACTACACAGTAACACACACCCTGCTCCTCCTCTCCTCTACTACACAGTAACACCTCCTGCTCCACCTCCTCTACTACACAGTAACACACCTCCTGCTCCTCTTCCTCTGCTACACAGTAACACACCTCCTGCTCCTCTTCCTCTGCTACACAGTAACACTTCCTGCTCCTCTTCCTCTACTACACAGTAACACAGCTCCGGCTCCTTCTCTTCTACACAGTAAAACTTCCTGCTCCTCCTCCTCCTCTAATAAACAATAACACACCTCCTGCTCCTCCTGTATTACCATTACTAATACTACTTTTAGTAAATGTCGTCCCTCTGCTTAAAGATGGAAACTGGGAAGAAGCGACAACTAGGTAGGTCAAGAGTGCGGAAAATGCAGATTAATACAAAAAAAAAAAAATCATACACTTAGGGAGCAAAGCCCCAAAAGTTCAATATATCATTAATCTCCCTACATTATACACTGCTGAGGAGGAAAGGGATCTAGAGATCATTATTTTATGTGATATAAAGGCAGCCAAGCAATGTTACAAAGCAATGAGAAAGACAAGCCAGATGCTTGCTTGCACAGGGAGAGGAATTAGTAACAGAACGAGAGGCACATTAATGTTTATATGTCATTGGTGCACTGTGCAAAGAAGAGCAACTAAAATGGTTCATGGCTTATGTCACGCACCATACAGAGACAGACTAGTGGAAGTAACATGTATAGCTTGGAGCAGAGAAGGGAGGGGGGATATGATAGAACCAGGTACACGAGGGAGAGGGGGATATAATATAATAGAACCAGGTACAGGAGGGAGAGGGGGATATGATAGAAGGGATATAACCAGGTACAGTAGGGGGTATTATATAAAGGAAGAGGTGTAATAGAACATGAGGACATGTGTATATACTGGAGGGTGACAGGTACAGGAGGGGACATTATATAAAGGAAGAGCTGTAATAGAACATGAGGACATGTGTATAACCTGGAGGTTGACAGGTACAGGAGAGGACGTTATATGAAAAATGACATCACTGAATGGGTGGTTGATAAGTGGAATATTCTACCATCTAAGGTGGTAGAGGGTAACACAGTGGAAAAAAGGAATTGGGATTGGGATAACTATAAAGATATCCTAAAAACATTGCAGACTGAATGGGCCGTGTGGCTCCTATCTGCAGTCATTTTCTTTTTTTTATTAGGCAATTTACACACGTCATATACACGAACATAGCAGATGTGTCAACAAAACAATTGCAAAATATCATGAAGATCAAACCAAAACGAGTCCCAATATTAAATTAACAGCACAACAGAGTTGTTAAATAACATATATATGCAGAATATGTATCGTGCATTTTTAACATACAACTGGTATTATAGCATACACTAAGTTATTAGAAAATAGGTGATGGCTATAAGGAGCCCAGGGAGAAAATTTCAGATCTAGGAACCCGGAAGATTTATAGGAGGGTCACTGGAATATACACGAAGCAGGTACCAAGAAGTATCCTTCAAACCAAAGTATATGTGACGTTGAGTATCCCCAGATAACGCACTGATATAAGTTTCCCTTATATCGAAAAAAAAATCCACCCTGCTTACTTTATCAATTAGTGTCTCTATCCATTCCATTCTAAAGATGGTGAACAACTTTTCCTCAAACACTGGGAGAGGTATAGCGCCTTGGCTAGTCCAATGTTGTAAAATGTTTTTTTTGGCAGCCGAGCTAGTGACAATTTCCTACACCCCCTCGCCACTCGGGGAGCATGTTAAAAATAGCCCACTCTGCAGTGAAGGGGACATAACTAAGTAGCGAGGCCTCTGCATATCGCTTAACAGGAAGCCAGAAATGTCGGACAATGGGGCAATCCCACAGGCAGTGGAACAACCCTGCTTTAGAGGCACCGCGTTTTGGGCACACTGGGGTGTCTCCTACACCCTTAATATGGTGACGTCTTGGAGATAGTTAGGTTCTATGGTATATATTCAAAAAAAGAGCTCCTGGTATCTACTAGCCTTGATTAATTTACAAGAGTGAGACAATGCTTTTGTCAACGCGTCCACAGCTAAAGTGGGGAAGAAAGCGAACCATTGAGATACCCCTGTATTTATCTGAACATGGTTGAGTTCCTCACGAAGTATACGGTAATGTATAGAAATGGCTAAGTTACAGGAGTCTGTTATCCAGTTCATTGGACCAATCGGAGGCTGAGAAACACGATGTTACAGAAGTCACATAATTCCTTGCTCGTAAAAAGGCTATAGAGTGCCACGTATGGTGTCCAATTTCTCAGTTATATCAGAGAATGAAAGGACTGCTTTACGAGACCAAATGGCTAATATTCTGGGCCCCCCCCCCCACTCTCCATAAAGTAAAAGGATAGACAGCTGCACCATTTTGAAAATCAGGGTTTTGAATGAAGGGGAGGAAAATTGATTTATGTGAATTGAGGTTGAATTTGTAGCATAGAATATGCCAACTATGTTTAGTGTTCCACAGTAGTGGATTGGATTTAATATCGTCTCTGACCTCGTGGTCATGTTGATGGAGAAGGCATCGAAGGTCTACAGAATTTAGGAAACCCCTCTCCAGAGAGGTACAGGTATAGATCTATCATGAATCCAATCTCGTATGTAGCGCAAACCAACTGTATAGTTATACACCTGGAGATCTGGAAAATGTATATCCCCATTCTCCCTGGATTGACACAATTTCCTCAGACTAATTCGAGGCCTGTCTCCCTTCCAAATAATCTTTCTAAAAATCACTTCTTTTTTTGTAAGTATAATGGGAAGTGACAGAAGAACGTACAGAATTCTAGGAAACGAGACCAACTTTAAAAGATTGGGCCTTCCAAGGTATGACAATAAAAGGGGATTCCAATTTTGAACATCCTGATTTAACGCTTTCTTCACCCTATCCAAATGTATGCTAGCGAGCGGAGTTTAGTTTTTAGGGAGACTGACACCCAGATATGTAAAAAGGTTTTTTTTCCCACTGGATAGGAATCTCTCGACCCCAAGCTGGGCAGTCCACCCCCCCACTGCAAGCACAAAGGGCCTGATCCAGACCTACGCAGCCCGGCGGTAATACGCCGGGTGTAAGAGTAAGATGGGTAGAAAAGCCAATCTGCGCATGCGCCGACAAGATGTCCGTAGTATCGCCATAGTAACAGCTGAGGGGGCGTCCCTAGCTGTTACTATGCTCAAATTAGTGTAGGTGGGCGGGGGGGCTGGTAGTTTGAGGAAGGAAGGGAGGGGTTTGCGGTCATGTGCGAGCGTATATTCCCTCGCTTAAGCCGGCTTAGCCTTCAGCCGACGTAAGCGAGGGAAAATATGCTTGCACAAGGGGGAGTGCCGGGGGGGGGGGGCACGGCGATACACAGGCCCGGGGGGGGGGTGCACGGCGATACACTGTGCTTTACTAAGCACAACGCATCGGAATAGGTCTGGATCAGGCCCAAAGCCACCGACTTTCTCTTATTGATATGGAAGCCTGAAACAGAGCCAAACTCTTCGATTCTATCTATTATCTGTACCAAAGATTCTTCCAGGTTATAGCATCATCACCAAAGGCAGTTGCCTTTACTTCCCGACTACCCCCCATTTTGATACCTGAAAAAGAGGGCCAGCTCTGCAGTACCCACAAGGGGTTGATCGCCAGATTGAATAGCAATGGGGATAGGGGACATCCTTGTCTGGTGCCCCTAGCCATTGATATGTTTTCGCTACGCATCCCATTAACGAGCAATCGTGTGGTGGGCGCTGTATAAAAGTATCTTATAAATCCGATAAAATCAGATGTAAACGTTCTTCGTTCCTGGATTTCAAACAGGTGTGGCCACAACACTGTGTCAAACGCTTTCTGAGTATCTAAACTCAGAAGCATCTGACAATCCGCAGGTCTATTAGCGGTCGACGCTAATGCCTCTCACCGAGTGTTGACCTCTTGCCGTCACTTTCCATGCTACTATTAGTACATTGGTATTGTCAAGTAAACGCTTGAATAAAAGCATATACGCCATTTCCGCTATACATTACATTCATGTACCCGGCACTGGAGTTTGTATCGCTGGGGAATGCTGCTACGATGTGTTTGGCCAGTATGTGTCCATTCGCAGCCGGACGTATTCCATGCCAATATAAAGCTGGATCGCACCTAAACCCTTTATATGGGCAGGATTTACCAATCACAGGATGCAATCTTATAATGTTATTTACACTCCAGTCTGCATCGGGGGCCGTATGTGCCAAGACAGGCCCAACACTGCCATCTAGTGGATGAGTTTTATCCATTCATCACAAGGTGGGTCAACTGTTTACACAACGCAGGGAAAATAACAAGGAATTCAGCAATAAGGTAGAAAGGTCGCATTCATTGTGTGAAAGCCGACTCCTAAATAAAGAGTAGCCAGCAATCTAGATATCCCCTCTCCAAACACTGCCTGGAATAAGGACCTTTCCCCTTCACTCCACAAATAACAAGAAATTATCAGTAAAGCAGATGGTAAAAAAATGTGTGTGAGCAGAGAGGTCTTGGCACACTGCTTTGAGCTCTGTCAGCACAATGACACAATGCCCCCTGGTTTGTCCTCTGGACTACGGATAGGACTTCATTCAGATAAAGGTATTGTGGTTTTACACAATCAGATTAAAGAACTCCTAAATATCCTGCGGTGTCAGAGAACAGAGCGCAGGCTCCTACCACATCGGAGACATAGCCCTCATGTGACCCCAGCCAGGGGGGGGCTTACCTGCAGACACAGGCCGGGAAATAGAGCTTCTGCCAGGAGCGACAGTAATACTGAGAGTGGTCAATCACTCGGATCCAGTCCAGTTCATCCATGGACACCTCAATGTAGTAAGAATACGACCTATGGCCAACAAAGAGGGGGCATTAGTCAGGGGTAATTATCCAGTCCCCGATATCATCAGTCCCAGATACCCAGTGCTTGTTCTAATCAGTCCCTGTCATATCAGTTCCAGATACCCAGTGCTTGTTCTAATCAGTCCCAGACATTATATCAGTTCCAGATACCCAGTGCTTGTTCTAATCAGTCCCTGTCATTACATTAGTCACAGATACCCAGTGCTTGTTCTAATCGGTCCCTGTCATTACATTAGTCACAGATACCCAGTGCTTGTTCTAATCGGTACCAGTCATTATATCAGTTCCAGATACCCAGTGCTTGTTCTAATCAGTCCCAGTCATTATATAAGTCCCAGATACCCAGTGCTTGTTCTAATCAGTCCCTGTCATTCTATCAGTCACAGATACCCAGTGCTTGTTCTAATCAGTCCCAGTCATATCAGTTCCAGATACCCAGTGCTTGTTCTAATCAGTTCCTGTCATTTCATCATCCCAAAGTCAACAGTCCTTGTTCTAATCATTCCAAGGTCCCAAGTCCCTGTCATTTCCTCAGCCCAAGAACCCCAGTCATTTCACCAAGCCAAGGTCCGCCATGTGATGCCTATGCCTCTGGTCATATGATCGGTGTGACGTCCCTGCCATTGGTCAAGTCACCGGTGTGAAGTCCCTGCTGCTGGTCATGCGACCGATGTTATATCCCTGTCGCTGGTCATGTGACATGTCTGCCTCTGGTCATGTGACCTGTGTGAAGTCCCTGCTGCTGGTCATGTGACCAGTGTAATATCCCTGTCGCTGGTCATGTGACATGTCTGCCTCTGGTCATGTGACCGATGTAATATCCCTGTCGCTGGTCATGTGACATGTCTGCCTCTGGTCATGTGACCAGTGTAATATCCCTGTCGCAGGTCATGTGACATGTCTGCCTCTGGTCATGTGACCGATGTGAAATCTCTGCCGGACACGTGTGACATTACAATGGCCCTTACCGGCTATCCCGATCCCACAGGAGGAGGCGAATGTGATTGATAATGGACGGCTGACCCAGCTTCACTTCCAGTGCTGAGCGGCCGTCATCTTCTATGGGGTGACGCGAGAAGCCATGGTCCAGGTCATAGTTCTGAGTGTCCCCGTCCAGCAGGGCCGACTTCAGCTCCCCCTTCACCACCTGCGCCCCGTGCTTCATGGTGGCGATGTTCTCCTCTGGGACTGGAGGAGAGAGACTCACGTGAGACAACGCTGTGCTGCTTCCTGCTTCTGTAACCTCTTCCTATGTCCTAGTATGTGCGCGAGGACCATTACTGGCTGTCACCGTGACTCAGGTGGTAACACTTCTACCTCAAAGGTCATTAGTTTGATTCCTGGACAAGGCCCTTTCTGAGTGGAGTTTGTCTGTTCCCCTATGTCTGCGGGGTTTCCTCCCCCTATGCTGGCGTCCGGCCGGCGCTATTTATAAAAGCAATACCGGAAGCTGAGAGCTCCTACTAAAGTCATGTCTCTTTCTGGTGGAGCGCTCCAATCAGAGGAGTCGTTTATGGAATATAAGAGACCCCTACGATATTTCATTACGGGACAGACGGAGGAACGATTACACCTCTGACTACAGGGGCATTTCCGGCGCCAGCGCAGTATTCTGGAGGGAAATTATTCCTCGTGCACACTCACTGAGCCACTATCAGGGGGCGGAAGGTGAAAAACCCCTTAGCTAAGAGATAAGGCCTGGATGGGCAAAACAGGGTGCGGAGTTAGGTGGGAATGGGGGAGGAGCTGGTAGGAGTAGGGGCAGAGCTGCCTGATAGCTGTCAGAGGCTTAAAACATTGCTGGGCATTCCATGTATAAGTGCTGAACTGCTATATAGATAATACACATACTCATACATGGAGCTGAGCGCTGTTTCATGCTGTCAGCCTCTGACTGTTTGCTTACAGTGCAGGGGGGAGCAGCTGCCATGGGCCCCCCTCTCCTCTGGGCCCCGTAACAGCCACACCCCTTACACGTCCTGTAGTTACACCCCAAATACAGGACAATCGGTGTGTGCTGATTTGTATGCACCTCTGAAATGTCCCCACTCTGTCTGTCCCCCTCCCAATCAGCAATTGTTTGCAATATTACTAAGTGTTACCCCCCCCTGCCCACAATCCCGCATTGTCACACGTCCAGAGGAGGACGACACCTCATCGTTCTGGGAACAGACATCTACGAATAACTAACTGCACATATCAAGAGCCACAAAAGCACAAGATTATCTGTACACTCTTATTGCTTTATGTCTGAATAGTGCCGATCACTATAAAGATCCCACCTGACCTGCAGATCAAGGTGTGTGAGCGGTCAGCCTGTATCTCCCTGCCCTATACTATGTCACAGGCATTTATTGGGTGCTGCCTCTCTGCACTCTATGCACATCACAGGAAAGAGACGGGTTCAGCATCATCCTAATGCTGTATAATCTACTCATGATAAACCCGCAATATGTGACTGTCATACAAGACAACGCAGCATTGGAAACGCGTGTGTATGATGAGCCAACATAAAGTCACGGAGAGGGAGGGGAATCAAACTCTGATACTGTCCGATATTGCACACCCTACGCCCAATAATAACCTCCCAGACCTGATTATTAAGAATCTGCCATAATAACGTCTACACGACACATAATAATCACACTCAGAGATGATAGCGTTTCCCTTCCTGGGTAATAAGGGAGATGTTCCCTAGCATAGACTGAGCAGCGTCATCCATTCCTGTACGGTGTCAGATTGCAGGGGAAGGTGGGAGCAGAGGATTCTGGGTAAGTAAAGACCTCCCCCCATGTGACTTCCTGGTCAGTCCTCATCTGTAAAGCCTGTTGTCTCCACTGCTTGCCCACATTGCCAATCCCAGCTGTGCCTTGGACTCCGCTATAAACCCCCCCGTTACATCTGCATCACATGGTCATTGTCCAGGAATGAACCAAACACTTCTATGACCCGGACGCCGCCGTGAGAAGGTGACGATTCCCTGAGCTTCTTGCAGCGTAATAAACATGACTGTACATATTCGCACTTACTCAGCATCCCGCGGTAGTTCAGGTCCATGTCCCGGCTCTCTGAGCGGACCTTTATGGCGTCCAGAATGGCATCCGGGGAGATGAGCGCGGAGGGTCTCACCACGTTGAGGAGCTCGGTGAGGCTCATAAGCGGGAGGCGCACGGCAGCCATGATCTCCGCGTGGTTCTCCTTCGGGTTGTGTCTGCACCAGCGGATCAGAGACTGGAAAATGTCCTTCTCCGGAGCAGCAAACGAGTCTCTCCGCACGATCGCCAGGAGCGCGGCCTGCGGGAAGGAGGAGCTGTGATCAGAGCTGTGTGCACAAGTAACTAACGATAGCCAATCTAACACCAACAAGAGCGCCAGACCTGCCCCCTGCTCGTGAACCAACGGCGGGAGGGGGCCCCAAGTCAAATGGAGACTTTCCTGAAGACAGCCTCCAATACACCCCAACCCCCTTCCTTAATTTCATTCCCCTGAACACTGAACCATTATTTAGATTATTTACAAAAAGAAAGAGAAATTGCATTGCAAAACCTCAATACAACCTCTCTAATACACAACCCCATAATCTCATCTACACACCCCCATAATCCATCCTCTATACAACCCCATAATCTCACTCATTCTCTATACTACCACCATAATCTAACCCATTCCCTATACTACCCCCATAATCCCACCAATCCCCATAATCTCACCCATTCCCTATACTACCCCCATAATCCCACCAATCCCCTATACAACCCCCATAATTCCACGCAACCCCAATACTGACCCCATAATCCCACTTATTCCCTATACTACCCCCATAATCCAACCCATTCCCTATACTACCCTTATAACCCCACCCATTCTCTATAAATCTCCTGCAGCACAATAACTGCTCCCAACTCTATACTCCCCCACAATCCAACCCATCCACTATATACCCCCCATAACCCCACTCATTACACCGTACATAACCCCGTAATATCACCCATCCCTAAACAACTCCTGCAGCCCAATAACCACACCCAGCTCTAAAAACCCCATAATCCCATCCACCCCTATACAACCCCATAATCCCACCCACCCCTATACAACCCCATAATCCCACCCACTCCTAAACAACCCCATAATCACATCCACCCCTATAAAACCCCATAATCCCACCCACATCCCCTATACAACCAGTTCCCACATATTCCCACCTACCCCTGTGCACATACATAATTACACCCATCCCCCTGTACCCCTATATCCATACACAAACCCCCCTCCCCAATAAACCCTGCACACCTGTGAAGACATCATTTTTCACCATCACCTGACCACAGACGTTAAAATCACCCCAAACCAACCCCATAATCCCACCCACCCCTATACAACCCCATAATCCCACCCACTCCTAAACAACCCCATAATCACATCCACCCCTATAAAACCCCATAATCCCACCCACATCCCCTATACAACCAGTTCCCACATATTCCCACCTACCCCTGTGCACATACATAATTACACCCATCCCCCTGTACCCCTATATCCATACACAAACCCCCCTCCCCAATAAACCCTGCACACCTGTGAAGACATCATTTTTCACCATCACCTGACCACAGACGTTAAAATCCTGCATTTTCTTTGGTCATTATAAATCATGGTCAAATCAATACACGTGTTTGGTGTGATGATTAGTAAGGGCCATAATATAAATTATTATTATATGATTAGGTATGGCAGAAGTGAGAATTAATGTTGATTCTATCCCTTTACTGTCCCCTATACCCATTATAACACCTGACCCTTTACCCATGGTTATACGTAGATTTGGTACCTTGGACATAGACAGAAAGCTTTGTCTCTGAGCTATCGCAGCCCCCTATGTTATAACGCCTGCTCCTGTATCATATGGTTATACGTAGAGGTCGTACCTTGGACAGAGACAGGAAGCTGTGATACTGAGCTATCTCCGGCCCCTATGTTATAATGCCTGCTCCTGTATCATATGGTTATACATAGAGGTCGTACCTTGGACAGAGACAGGAAGCAGCGACACTGAGCTATCGCCGCCCCCTATGTTATAACGCCTGCTCCCGTATCATATGGTTATACGTAGAGGACGTACCTTGGACAGAGACAGGAAGCTGTGATACTGAGCTATCTCCGCCCCTATGTTATAACGCCTGCTCCTGTATCGTATGGTTATACGTAGAGGACGTACCTTGGACAGAGACAGGAAGCAGCGACACTGAGCTATCGCCGCACCCTATGTTATAACGCCTGATCCTGTATCATATGGTTACACGTAGAGGTCGTACCTTGGACAGAGACAGGAAGCAGCGACACTGAGCTATCTCCGCCCCTATGTTATAACGCCTGCTCCTGTATCATATGGTTATACGTAGAGGTCGTACCTTGGACAGAGACAGGAAGCAGCGACACTGAGCTATCGCCGCCCCCTATGTTATAACGCCTGCTCCTTTACCTTATGGCTACACATAGAGGTCGTACCTTGGACACAGACAGGAAGCAGCGACACTGAGCTATCGCCGCCCCCTATGTTATAACGCCTGCTCCTTTACATTATGGCTACACATAGAGCTTGTACCTTGGACACAGACAGGAAGCCGTCGCTGGAGAGGATGTCCTGGGCGTTCCGATCCATGAACATGCAGCAGATGGAGCAGAGTTTGGTGAGCGAGTAGAGGCTGGCCACGTCGTAGATCATACACACGTTCTGGACCTTTAGGATGGTGCACAGATACTCCGAGGTGGAGTCCTCCAGCTCCGGGAAGCCATACTTGTGTGCCAGGCTCAGGAAGTCTAAGAGGACCTCCTCGCGTTCCTCCCGCAGGCTGGCGCGGCCCGTGTAGATGTACTTCATCAGCATGGAGAAGGCTTCCGCCGTGGTGTCATGCAAGACAATCTCCGCCTCTGGCTGCGACTCCTTCATACCTCCGTATAACAGCGCCCTGCAGAGCACAATACACAGGTCATATATATACATACACACACATACATACATATCTATATACCTCCGTATAACAGCGCCCTGCAGAGCACGATACACAGGTCATATATATACATACACACACATACATATCTATATACCTCCGTATAACAGCGCCCTGCAGAGCACAATACACAGGTCATATATATATACACACCCATCTATATACCTCCATATAACAGCGCCCTGCAGAGCACAATACACAGGTCACAGAATATATATATATACACACACACACACACAGACACCTATCTATATACCTCCGTATAACAGCGCTCTGTGGAGTGTAATACACAGATCACAGAGTAGAGATCCGTGACGTCACACTGCCGTCTCCCGTGTAAGCTCTACAAATCATTGACATAACCTCTAGTAGGAGGATGTGAGCTCCCTGGCGTAGTGGCTGCCACCAGTGACTGTAAAAGCCTGGGAGTCCATCATTCCTCATCACGTTCTATCACACAGCTGCAATGTGCTCGGATCAGTACATTTATAGGAGTCTGATCAGGCCGCGCAATCAAGGGATTGTTAGCTAAAGCCCCGGGACAGATAATACAAATCTCTAGACAAAGTGCTGGGGAACAACAATGAAAGTCACACACACAGAAGTCATTAGACCGATGTAAAGTGTAAAACTGAGCACACACACAAAGGATTAACTCCCAATCCAACATCGGCAAATCTGTAGTAAGGATTTTAAGGCCTGGTCTGCATAATGACGCCCCATTCACCGCTCTCTGGCTTGTTGTGGATTGTTTTGCAAACTGTTCCCGTAGTCTGTTGTCCACCCATATAGCTGGAGCTGTGCAGAAATATAAATGGGAATCGTAGTGAAGACCAGGAGCCAGATTTACTAAGCTGCGGGAATGGAGTGCAGATGTTGCTCATAGCAACCAATCAGATTCTATCTGCCATTTTCTTTTCCTTTCTCGCAGCTTAGTAAATCTAGTCTGAAACATCGTCGATCGCAAAAATTAGGCGCTCCCAGAAATTCAATTACACAACACCATGTAGATTTTAGATGACACTGCAGCATTGTGATAAGATGTTACCATAGGGCCTGATTCAGAGGCTGAAAATAAGAACTTAAAGTTACACCTGGGCAAAACCATGTTGATTTCAGGGGGAGTCAAGTTAATTTTATTCTATGGGTGCAGGGAGAATGCTTTGCTTTTACTTATTGCACACAGATACCTGATCAGCTTCACTTTTAAACTGCTAATTAGACTTGAGCTGGGAAACATCACCTTTTAACTATAATACTGTTGCAACAAATGAAATTTGACTCCCCTGAAATCAACATGGTTTAGCCCAGGTGTAACTTTAAATTCTTATTTTCAATCTCTGAATCAGGGCCATAATCATCACATAACCCTCCAGTGTGTACCCAGCTTAACTCTCCACCCACCGTCTAAACACAACACGCAGCATCTTAAAGTTACAACACATAAACAAACGGTAAAAGCTGAACTGCAGTGAGATCATCATTGCCAACCTGAAGTACTGGCAGCGGGCAGCCAAGATGACCCTGTGAGCCGGGAACTTCATCTTGTCCACAATGAAGGTGACATCGCTGTATTCCTCGCCATTAATCAGAGCGCCCACGTTCTCAGACAGAATGTGTACGTGATCAATCTCCCCGATGGCGGTGTAGGGACGCAGGGGGTGACTGTTGCTCATCGTGGCTGAGATCAGTAGCTGTGGAGAGGAGAGAGTCACAAATGGCCCATCATGTATCTGTAAAACGGACAAGGCAATATAGACGCGTTTCACCCAAAGCGCAGGTTCTCATGGGCAGGAAACGGGTAAAATTACAGAAATGTTCTTCTGAGGGTGACAATAACCTTCCTGAACATTCTATAGCACCAGGCATTTTTAGAACTACAAGTCCCATCATGCCAGGCCAATCATTTTGTGCAGGATGGTTTTAGGGCATTTAGATTGTGACCTGTCCCAGAGTAAGAGAATGATTCTCTGCACATCGCACCCTACATTCATGTTCATTACCGTGTCCTGAGAAATTAGCACCAATATACTAACGAGGGGTATATGCCATCTATGATTTACCTCATACTAGGACGTAGTTCCGCTAATTACTAGTACATTGGACTAATATTACTCCGTTGTTTGCATTGTATCGGACCATCATTGGACATTACTGTGCATTTATTGTATTGCCTATTTATCAGCCACTACTGAAGGAAGGTTCCTTATTGTATCTGAGAGATCAATATCATTACACTAACGAGGGGCATTTACCATCCTTCATTCATCTCATACTAGGATATTGTTTCTGTTGTTTGTCTGCATATATATTGGATCATTACTGCCTCATTTCTTGCATCTATACTGAGCATTGATCACTATTGCACAAATATCACAAGAGATACATTAATTGGTTATCAGCTAATGTTTAGATGTTTTAAATAAGAAATTTTACTGTTTACAATTGCTTTTATTTTTAGCATTAATAGTAATCAAAAGTCCTATACTAGGCCTTGAGCGCAGGAAATACTTTGGTTATCTTTTGCTTCCCAGCACTGTTTCTGTTACACAAATATAGAAACAGAGTGTATGCACAGGGGACAGAGTGTATATGGACAGAAATGTGGTGTGTACATATGCAGTGTGTGTATTATACGTGGGTGTGTATACATATGCAGTGTGTGTATTATATGATGGTGTGTATACATATGCAGTGTGTGTATTATACGCAGGTGTGTATATATAT
>WWET01003845.1:124724-136371 GCA_011038615.1 Limnodynastes dumerilii | reverse complement strand
ATTATGTGAGGTTGTGTATACATATGCAGTGTGTGTATTATATAGGGACGTGCACACATATGCAGTATGTGTATTTTATGGGGGTGTGTATACATATGCAGTGTGTGTAATCTATGGAGGGTGTATATTATATGGGGTGTGTCCCCCTCTCCCGCTGATGGGCTACTGGCACACACAGGGCCCTCACCCTGTACATATGACACATGTAAACATATACACAACATGTATGTCACTCACCGGTCGCACTGACAGCTCCTTCCTGCGACTTCCTCCTCCCCACCTGACGTCACATGACCTCACGTGACGGCGTCAGCGCGTTACCGAGCGGCACCAATGCTGGCGGCGCAGGACGGGAGGGGAGTAGGAGTGCCCATAGCAAACATGGCGGCTACGGTAGTGCGTGATGTGCACTAGAGAGCGAACTGTGTGTCATTCACGGTCTCCACACATCTGTGCGTCAGGATGGTGGGGGCTTCAGGAAAATGGCTGAATATCTCCCAATACTCAGGAAAATAATAATAATGATTATTAATTATTATTATTAATAATAAGCAGTATGATCATAATAATAATATAATGATAAAAGAATAATAATATATAATGGTGTTGTACCAGGAAAGGTCTAAACTGGACTGCTACAGTCTCCCCAGTTATAATGACTCTTGTTAGCCCTGGGACAATATTCTGCATCAGCTTACATTGTCTCTGCATCAAGACTTCTTGCACATTGCACATTACTTGACATTTGTCTTTTTATATTGTGGGTTTGTTTGTTTTCAGTAGTAAAATTTTATTATTAGAGATAGAGGGAATTACTAAGAACCTCTGACCCCGAGACGCAATCACAACGCAGAACACTGTATGTATGGAAGACGCAATTATCGCCATCACAGTAATTACCAGCAGTATTTATACTGTGCCACAGCGATGCCTAGGACCAGCCACTAGATAATGATATAAAATGTGGTGTGTGCTCAGCGCTGGATAATACAGTCTTAGATGTCAAATAATATCTAATATTATCTACACCTTTCATACATACAGTGCATGCTTCTTTTAAGTAATTTGGAGGCAAAATAGGAAAATAGTGGGTGGACGGAATGTGATGATGAAAGGAATTTCTACCTGTGTGTTCCTGTCCTTTCCCATTGTACATAATGAAGTTACGTACGACAGTACCTACGGGGAAGGTAGAAATTCCTTCCATCATCACATTCCGCCCACCCTCTATTTTCCTATTTTGCCTCCAAATTATTTAAAAGGAGAAGCATGTACTGTATGTATTAAAGGCGTAAATATTAGATATTTTTTGACATCTAAGACTGTATGATCCAGCGCTGAGCACATATAGGGGGAGGGGAAGCCCAGTTACGACTACATCTATGGCTGTATAGCCGCAGACCTAGTTGTAATACTTAAGGTAGGAATCTTGACACATAAGTGTCCAGATTTCCTACCGAGAGCGGGGAGTGCAGGGAACGTACACTCCCTGCTACACGATCGTACCTACAGACCCTTGCACACACGTAATGCACCTGGATCTGCCCCCAGGTCACTAGTGTATTGTGTCATCAACACAATGCACAGCAACACCCAAACCTAGCCATAAACGTCAGGAAGACATTGATGTAGATTCAACAGAGCTTTACCATGTCCTGGGCAGCCCCAGCACCAGGAAGAACTTAATTTAACTGAATTGCATGTCTCTTCCACAACTATATATATATATACTGATACATGCAGCTACATTATTTAGCAGCCAATCTCTCTGCATCTGGCCACTTTCACTCTTTATGAAAGCCATTCCTTGGAGCTTTAAACCGCACTCTTGAACCACATATTGTGAATGGATACGTTACGTGTTGGAGACCAAGTTACTTTAGGCCAAACATGTCTCAACCAGCAGTAACCTCTCGGGGGAGGTGTGAGCACGCATGATTGCTGCAAGAATTCTGCTAGGTAGATGGAGGTGAAACGCATGTCAGATAGCTACTCTCAGGAAAGGGTGGTAGCTCGTGCTGTTGGCATAAGTGTCCATAGATAGAGAGGGAAAAAATAATAGGTCAATCTTCGATCCGATGTCAACAAGGGAGTTTGCTCTAGTCATCTAATTATATGGTAGTGTAGATTTTATTTAGCAGATTAAATGAGTCATATCCACTGCCCTGGTGATTTTTCATACAATCTGGTGCTGTATAACACAGGCCTATCACATGCTGCAATATGTAGGTGTAACCCAGCAAGGAAATATTTTAATGAGCATAGCTATGACTCCTGAAGACCACTAGATATAATTACACTGATTTCTTGTAGTATTTCACCAGACATGAGGAATTACATATCTGCTGTTGTAGAAATCATGAAACAAATGTGATACTTTATTAATATGTTCCATGCTGCATTACATATAACATTACTCATGCGGGATTGTTCATCATTTTTATTATCCAAAGAAATTCTTTATCCTCGATACCCTGAGAAGAACACCACATACAATCCGACAATCTCATGCAACGTGATATGACAGAGTATCACCCGATGACTGGCAAACACGCAGTCTGACAGTTATATTACATTTATTAGACAGTATATGCAGCCTTATATATTATACTTACAAATATCCTAATACTTCGCCAATTACACGACTGCCAGCAGTATTACTGACACCACTGAGTTCTAGGGAATTTCTCCACTTTCTGTAAATTTGCAATGCTGTTAGCCACATTTAAGACTTTATTTTTCAGAACCAGGACATACCATATATCAATATATTTATCAAGTTTTTAATATTTGCACATAAACTTGCATATGAATTAAACCAGTGATTGTATAAAACATTCTGCACTGGATCCAGGCTTGCATCACGCAGCGGCTGCAGGTTCTGAGACTGGAGGTACGCTCGTTCCAGTCTTACAATTACAGACTTATTGTACAATTAATATGCTTTCCACACTTTTACAGTTAATATATAACAGACACGTCACATATTAGGCAGTGTTTATTGGACTTTATTTTCAGAACATGGTCACAGTATTCATTGTTAAACTCTAAAGTGCTACTGCTAAGGCACAAAATCCAATAGAACTAGCTGGTAATACTGGTACTTACACAATGTCAATGTAAAAGGTCTCTGCTCTATGTACAACACAAGAATGTAGTCCAATCATATCAGTGATATTGTGTGCGTCATTGCAGAGGATTCTGGGTAATGTGTTGTATAAACATTATCTGCTCAGATGTTATTTAGTAATATTCTAGCTTATGGCATCGCTTTTGTTCGAAAAATGTAAATACTAAGTGCTTTTACAGCAGGTCTTCAGTCTTCAGTCACAGAAAAATCTAATTTGCTCATTAAACGATGGACACCATGTTATTAGGACTGAGAATCTCGATCCAGTAGCCGTCTGGGTCTTGAACAAATGCCAATCCTTTCATTTTCCCTGGAAATCAGATCATTAAAACGTTACAACGGTTATTACAATGCAGACATCCACTAAATGAAAACAAGCCAACACTCTACCCAAACAGGCTCCACACAATTTCATATCAGCAGCTGGTGTGGCCCCGAGAAGTGATCATAAACAACTAAATAAAGGTCAGAGAGGGCCACTATTCATTATCCAAAGTCTTTGCGTTCTCCAGAAAGGCTTTGGTCCCCCTGACCCATGCACTAAGCTGTGTCACTTGTACAGGTGATCATACTGGTATCATCTGCCCAATATTCCAGGGAGTGGAAACCCTATACTTATCTGTAAAGCTGGTACACACCTATACAATCATACATAAGCTAGATATACACCAATACAATCATACATAATCTGGATACACACCTATACAATCACACATAAGCTGAATACACACCTATACAATCATACATAAGCTAGAAACACACCTATACAATCATACATAAGCTAGATACACACCTATACAATACATAAGCTCTTACAATGTGAATGCATGTACAGATGATAATGGTGGTTGCTGTGTGCACACTATAGCAATTTCCCAGCAGATCTGAGATCTCCATCTCTCCAACCATCTGCTGACACAATGGTGACTCTGTACAGATATCTGTCTATGCTGCTCATGAGATCCACAAGAGTCGGATAGACTGTCGTACCTGCGTACACACTGCACACATTTATCAGACATTGTATCATTGGTGATTGTGCTTTTTACGTCATTCATAAAACCAAAACAGATGCCACTTGTTGTCACAACTAATCATGATCATAGCAATGTACACACTCTCGTAATATGATTGTCAAGCACATGAAGAGTCTGATTGGATAGGAGCGTGTCCAGCTTAAGAAGGACCCCAGGAATCATCATAATGACGTACAATTGCCACAAAGCCACAGCAAGCAATCAGACATTTGCTTCTACTGTTTATTTTAGAGATAAAAGCTAGGTTACTGTATCCCTGCACATGTAAGACTTCAGTGCAGCATCAGCTAATAAAACAACGTGCTAAATGAATCTGCATATACAGAAGCATTGTTAAATGAGGTCATGTGCGAAGTACAAAACCAGATAAGTTTGAAATAAACAAGTTACCATCATCCGGCTTCTTTACAAATGTGACTCCAAGCTCCTCAAACCTCTTGCAAGCGGCATAGACATCAGGGACTGCAATACCGATGTGACCTGCAGGGGGCAGCAGAATTCAGCTTGGGGGTTACGGGTAATCAATAGTTCTTTATCAGGTGCTTTACATTTCTTGTGGACATAGGAACACAAGTTACATTATAAGCACTTAGAATACTGAGGCTACAAACTTCACAGACGAATCATTTTGCTACAACATACCGTATCCTCTCGGGTCCGAGTTTCCGTTGTGATAGGGCTTCTCGTCATTCTCCGTACCCCAGTTGCTGTAAGGCATAAAACCTGATAACAATCTAGGTTCCACAATAGCAGAAGAAGATTACATGCGCTGACTCAACTTACTGCGTCAGCTCTAGAGTCGCTTTGCGGGAGAAGGTCCAAGCCGTCCTCTCTTTTATGTCTTCCGGGATGTCTTTTTTGTCCTCATAACCCATAAAGTATAGGGAAAATCTCATAGATGGGAAATCCAGCTTCTGCAGTAGCCTGAGATGGGAGAACACACAAGACGGAAAGAAATCGTCATAAGTATTTTTCTAATTCCTCATCTATATCCCAGTCACTGTGGTAGACAGGAGAGAACGACGCTATTCATTAACTGCATCCACAAGAAAAATGCCCACTGCAGCCCCCTCTCTACTGAGCAGAGAGCTTTTGGAACCCCTCTCTGAGCTTTGTCTGCACAGTGACGTCCTCCTATCACAAGAGCCACCAGAAGCTTTGAAGTCTATCTGTGTAGTCAGGGAGATCAATTTGTATAAAAACTCTATGCTTAATAGGCATGTGCCTAATTTACTATTAAAACAAAGAAATAAGTCTTATTTTATAAACAAAGAAGCCTTCGCTCTGGATGTAAAACACATAATAAAATGTTGCTACTTAATATGCATTAAATGCAGACAGTGGAAATAGTCCCTCGGGTAAAACAGATCTTAATGGGAATACTGAGAACACATTCTATGAGAACACAGCTCAAAGCACAGTGACAGCAACAGACAGGCCCCTCGCTGTACCTTATTTTTCCAAGGTAAATCTTTGGACCGCTTACCTCTTGATGTAGCCCCTGTGATCTATAGCAAGGGATGAAGCTGCTTTATGCATCTACACACAGCAATTTAATATAGGAAGGTTTGTATATAAAAGGTCTCCCGGCTGCCTACGGGATGCTGTGATCTTTATCCCACATTCACACCTAGTCAAACACACACACAAAGGGAAACCCAGCACACACAGGGCAAAGGAGAGAGGTGCACCTTGAAACACCATACTGTGGTGCAGATTTAATGGATATATGTATTTAGAGTTGGGAGGGGTTTGTGCGCATGATGAACTCTAACTGTAGTATACCAAACCCTGTCCATGCAGACAACGAAGGACTTTGCACCCCTTGCAGGGTAACATCGGTTTGCTCTTATCGCAGCATCTGATTTCTGTGCATTACTGGAGACAATGAAAATGTTTTCAAAGAAGTGAACTCAATATTTGCACATAGATCCCGGATTAGGATAGAATCCAAAATGTGGCCACAATCCGGAATGCCCTGACCCCAGAACGACGCCCGCTACCGGCCGGGAGGAGAGAAGCCAACATACGTCATGCCAAGGCACTTGGTGTAAAAGGGAAGAGACTTCTGGGGGTCCTTGATCCGGAGCATGGTCTGCTGCATCATGAAGTCCTACAAAGAAGCAGAACGTAAAAGGTCAGGGTGTTTTACCTGGACATACAGGGTGTTATACAAGGTGCTATACAGGGTCACATACAGGGTGTTTTACATGGACATACAAGGTGTTACACAGAGCCACATACAGGGTGTTATACAGAGTCACCTACAGTGTCTGGATCCCAAACACCACCGGCTCTCCCTACATCAAATGTAAGGGGAGGGGTGTAAGGTTTCCCCTAAATAGTCTTTTCAGGACATAGTCCAACCTGCGGCAGAGTGACCAGCAAGCAGGGGGTGTAATATACAGGCTACGACACTACACACAGTGCAGGGGGTGTAATATACAGGCTACGACGCTACACACAGTGCAGGGGGTGTAATATACAGGCTACGACGCTACACACAGTGCAGGGGGTGTAATATACAGGCTACGACACTACACACAGTGCAGGGGGTGTAATATACAGGCTACGACACTACACACAGTGCAGGGGGTGTAATATACAGGCTACGACACTACACACAGTGCAGGGGGTGTAATATACAGGCTACGACACTACACACAGTGCAGGGGGTGTAATATACAGGCTACGACACTACACACAGTGCAGGGGGTGTAATATACAGGCTACGACACTACACACAGTGCAGGGGGTGTAATATACAGGCTACGACACTACACACAGTGCAGGGGGTGTAATATACAGGCTACGACACTACACACAGTGCAGGGGGTGTAATATACAGGCTACGACACTACACACAGTGCAGGGGGTGTAATATACAGGCTACGACACTACACACAGTGCAGGGGGTGTAATATACAGGCTACGACACTACACACAGTGCAGGGGGTGTAATATACAGGCTACGACACTACACACAGTGCAGGGGGTGTAATATACAGGCTACGACACTACACACAGTGCAGGGGGTGTAATATACAGGCTACGACACTACACACAGTGCAGGGGGTGTAATATACAGGCTACGACACTACACACAGTGCAGGGGGTGTAATATACAGGCTACGACACTACACACAGTGCAGGGGGTGTAATATACAGGCTACGACACTACACACAGTGCAGGGGGTGTAATATACAGGCTACGACACTACACACAGTGCAGGGGGTGTAATATACAGGCTACGACACTACACACAGTGCAGGGGGTGTAATATACAGGCTACGACACTACACACAGTGCAGGGGGTGTAATATACAGGCTACGACACTACACACAGTGCAGGGGGTGTAATATACAGGCTACGACACTACACACAGTGCAGGGGGTGTAATATACAGGCTACGACACTACACACAGTGCAGGGGGTGTAATATACAGGCTACGACACTACACACAGTGCAGGGGGTGTAATATACAGGCTACGACACTACACACAGTGCAGGGGGTGTAATATACAGGCTACGACACTACACACAGTGCAGGGGGTGTAATATACAGGCTACGACACTACACACAGTGCAGGGGGTGTAATATACAGGCTACGACACTACACACAGAGCAGGGGGTGTAATATACAGGCTACGACACTATATACAGAGCAGGGGGTGTAATATACAGGCTACGACACTATATACAGAGCAGGGGGTGTAATATACAGGCTACGACACTATATACAGAGCAGGGGGTGTAATATACAGGCTACGACACTATATACAGAGCAGGGGGTGTAATATACAGGCTACGACACTATATACAGAGCAGGGGGTGTAATATACAGGCTACGACACTATATACAGAGCAGGGGGTGTAATATACAGGCTACGACACTATATACAGAGCAGGGGGTGTAATATACAGGCTACGACACTATATACAGAGCAGGGGGTGTAATATACAGGCTACGACACTATATACAGAGCAGGGGGTGTAATATACAGGCTACGACACTATATACAGAGCAGGGGGTGTAATATACAGGCTACGACACTATATACAGAGCAGGGGGTGTAATATACAGGCTACGACACTATATACAGAGCAGGGGGTGTAATATACAGGCTACGACACTATATACAGAGCAGGGGGTGTAATATACAGGCTACGACACTATATACAGAGCAGGGGGTGTAATATACAGGCTACGACACTATATACAGAGCAGGGGGTGTAATATACAGGCTATGACACTATACACAGAGCAGGGGGTGTAATTTACAGGCTATGACACCAGGTACCTTGGTGTCCGGGGCCGGGTCAGTGCAGGCTGTATATATAAAGCAGGGGGTGTAATATACAGGTTATGACACTATAGAGAGCATTGGGTGTAATATACAGGTTATGACACTATATACAGAGCAGGTACCTTGGTGTCCAGGACCGGGTCAGTGCAGACTGTATATAGAGAGCAGGGGATGTAATATAAAGGCTATGACAATAAGTACCTTGGTCTCCGGGGCCGGGTCAGTGCAGGCTGCATAGGCCGCCTCATCGCTCAGACCCTTCAGCTCCTCAGTCTCCGCCATGTCCGACGCTCAACCGCACCTTCCTCACGTCATACGCCCGCCCACCAGCTGCCAATCACAAGGAGGCGGGGCCCATATCACCTGCGAGGCTTCTCCATGTATGAGACTAGAACACTCCGACCCCAGCTGCCAATCACCAAGGAGGGGCGGTGCCAGCGTCACTTGGCTGCAAGGCTTTCCATGGTTGAGACCAGAACACTCCGCCCACCAGCTGTCAATCATAACGAGGAGGCGGGCCAATGTCACCTGGCAGCCAGACCTCTCCATACATTATATAAACCCCGCCCACCTGAAGCCAGACCCGCCCGTACATCGCCCTTATAGCCGGTGTCTGTGGTATATTTGTTATACAGGGTCACCTGCAGCAGGGTGTTATACAGGGTCACCTGCAGGCCAGGGTGTTGTTATACAAGGTGTTGTTACACAGTCACCTTCAGGGTGTTATACACGGTCACCTACAGGGTGGTGTTATACAGTCACATGCAGGGTGTTGTTATACAGGGTCACCTACAGGGTGTTGTTACATGCAGGGTGTTGTTATACAGGGTGCTGTTATACACAGTCACCTAGAGGGTGTTATAAAGAGTCACCTACAGGGCGTTGTTATATAGGGTCACCTGCAGGGTGTTATACAGTATCATATGCAGGGTTAATCAGGGTGTTTGTTACCCAGAGTTTTATACAGGTATTTATAAAAGGTGTTATACAGAGTCACATACAGGGTGGCCTAGAGGGTGTTAATCAGGGTGTTTGTTACACAGAGTTTTATACAGGGATTTATACAAAGTGTTATACAGGGTGTTATCCAGAGTCACATACAGGGTGTAGGGAGGTATACAGGAAGTTACATAGGGTCACATACAAGGTGTTATGCAGAGTCACATACAGGGTGTAATAAAGGGTCACATATAGGTGATTATATAGGGAGCTATACAGGAAGTTACATAGGGTTACATAAAAGGTGTTATGCAGGGTGCTATACAGAGTGTTTTACAGGGTGTTCCAAATAATGTTATACATGGAGTTATATAGAGTGTTATTCAGGGTGTTATACAGGGTCACATATAAAGTGTTATATAGGGAGTTATACAGGGTCACATATAGAGTGTTATATAGGGAGTTATACAGGGTCACATATAGAGTGTTATATAGGGAGTTTTACAGGGTCATATATAGAGTGTTATACAGGGTGTTATACAGGGTCACATATAAAGTGTTATATAGGGAGTTATACAGGGTCACATATACAGTGTTATATAGGGAGTTATACAGGGTCACATATAGAGTGTTATATAGGGAGTTATACAGGGTCACATATAGAGTGTTATATAGGGAGATATACAGGGTCACATATAGAGTGTTATATAGGGAGTTATACAGGGTCACATATATAGAGTGTTTTATAGGGAGTTATACAGGGTCACATATAGAGTGTTATATAGGGAGTTTTACAGGGTCATATATAGAGTGTTATACAGGGAGTTATACAGAGCGTTATTCAGGGTGTTATATAGGGAGTTATACAGGGTCACATATACAGTGTTATATAGGGAGTTATACAGGGTCACATATAGAGTGTTATATAGGGAGTTATACAGGGTCACATATAGAGTGTTATATAGGGAGTTATACAGGGTCATATATAGAGTGTTATACAGAGCGTTATTCAGGGTGTTATATAGGGAGTTATACAGGGTCACATATATAGTGTTATACAGGGAGTTATACAGAGTGTTATTCAGAGTGTTATATAGGGATTTATACAGGGTCACATATACAGTGTTATACAGGGTCACATATACAGTGTTACACAGGGAGTTATACAGAGTGTAAAGCCCCATACACACTACAGTTTTTTAAATGATGGATGACATTATAGAACATTTTTATTGGCAATCAGGCTGCATAAATGCTACACACGATTTTCTGTTGAGCCTTCTGTACTGAATGGTTTGATCTCTTCAATTAAACTTTTTTAAAGAAGCGATCAAACGATTTTGTGTACTTTGCAAGGATCAGGCAGGATCAGCGTACACACACGCACAATATAATTCAAAACACTCCTTTGTCTGGTGTTTTGAACGATTATCATTTAAAAAAAACTGTAGTGTGTCTTTGGCTTAACAGAGGGTCACATACAGGGTGTTATATAGGGTCACATAGAGGGTATTTATCAGGGTGTCATACAAGAGGGTCAAATGCAGGGTGTTATACAGGGAGTTACACAGGGTCACATAGAGGGTATTATGCAGGCTGCTATACAGAGTGTTTTACGGGGTCACATAGGGGGTGTTATACAGGGTCACATACAGGGTGTAATACAGGGTCACATACAGGTTGTTATATAGGGAGTTACACAGGGTGACATACAGGCAGGGCCGGCGCGACCCGCTCCGCGAGGGGATGCGGTGCATCCAGGCGCCATACTGGATAGGCGCCGGACATCCCCCCGCACCACGCTTACAGATTAGCAGCGTTCATACATTCTCCTGTATGAACGCTAACAATCTGTATAGAGGTGAGCGGAGGAATGTCCGGCGCCTATCCAGCGTCATTAACTTACCAACAGCCGGACTGGCCGCCGCTGGGTCCCGACGCCCTGCTCACCCGCACGCAGCTCTGTTCACAGACGTCAGCGTAACGCTGGCGTCATTCTGCAGAGCGCGCCGCGGAGGAGAAAGCTGGAGAGCAGACTGCAAAAAAGGTAAGTTTTTATTATGGAAGAAGGGATTTTGCTGTGGGGAAAGTGGAGGAATAACAGGGGCACACACTAAAGAGGCAGCTATAAGGAAGGGGCAATGAACAAAAAATGGATGGACAAATATTAAGGGGGGGCAATGGGGCTGCTGGACCAATATTAAGGGGGGCAATGAGGCTGCTGGACCAA
>WWET01003845.1:58418-82636 GCA_011038615.1 Limnodynastes dumerilii | reverse complement strand
ACTGCAGGGCAGACCCGGGAAATTCAGAGACCCGGGTCTGCCCTGTCGTCATCAGACAGAGTAATTTGTTTACCGTTGCTCTGGCAACACTTGTTGCCAGGGCAACAGTAAACAAATTGCACCAATCAAGTGCGTTAGGTGCTACCCGTGTTGAAAAACCCGGGTAGCACCTTTCACACTGCACCCCTACCCGTGTCGGACCCGGAAATAACCCTTCTTTTTACCCGGGTTGAATTCCCGGGTCTTCTGACACGGGTCCACCGGAAGTACCCCTTTCACATCTCCATGAAATACCCGGGATTTTGCCAAGACACGGGTTTTGGCGAAAATCCCGGGTATTTCATGGTGATGTGAAAGGGGTATTAGTTGAAAATTTAGGATACCCTTATATTTATCCCAATCATGTTTAAACTGTTCTACTGTATTGGCCTCAACCCCCTCAGATAGGAGGCTATTCCACTTATCTATCACCCTTTCAGTGCAGTAATTTTTCCACACATTTCCTTTGAATCTATCACCCTCCAGTTTATATTCATGCCCTCGTGCTCTAGTCTTTCTTGGTATGATGTGTGACACAGGCCATGCACCATTTTATTTGCTCTTCTTTGCACAATCTCTAATGTATTTGCCTTTCTGGAGATATGGCCTCCAGAACTAAACACAGTATTCTAGGTGAGGGTGTACCAATATAATAGCACATATAATATCTATGTAGAACATAACGTGCATGTAACACACATATAATATCTGTGGAACACATAACATGCATGTAACACACATGCATGTAGCACATAACATGCTTGTAATACACATAAAATATCTGTGGAGCACATAACGTGCATGTAGCACACATATAATGAATGTGTGATCCATGTCACATGTACGTAGCATGCAGTGCACAACTGGGGGTCACGTGCTGATGACGGTTGGGATCAGGTGCTGATGGTGGTTGGAGTCACGTGTGATTTGGCGGTAGCGCACGGGTGTCTCCAGTTAGGTTGTCACCGCGTACACCCGTCTCCCTCCGCGGGATATAGTCCCCTGCTCCGCGCACGTTGACCCCGGGCCGGGCCTGTGTGTTTCACAGCACAATCATGATGTTACCTAAACCTTTTGCTTGTAATAAAAAACCGGGATACCGTATAATAATAGCGCAATGATCCGCTGTTGCCGCGCGGCCCGGTCTCCTATCCCTCCGCCAGGTGAAATGCCGCGGGCGGCGGGAATCACCTCAGAGCTCGACGGCGTAGGAGGGGTGCGTGTCATGTCGGAGACCCCAGGCACAGAATCATTATTGTTAATGTTAGCTATTACCATAGATATGACGTGCAGGGACTTTAATGACACATTTATTATATATTATATATGTGTGTGGTACAGGAACAGGAAGCGTGCCATGTTTGTGACTGGCAGCATGGGCCCCGACAATGGAAGTGGGTGGGGGTCTCGGAGGCTCTAGAATAGACTGGGAGGCTGTGGAACACGCTCCCAGCCCCCTGCTCGGTTTGGGCCACAGCTGAGCGGCCTAAGCAGCTTGCGCATAAACGTAATGCTCTGGTCCACCCAAGCGTAGTAGGTCATTTCTAAAATCCCTGCACTAATGAAGCCGAAGCTTCTTAAGTGTGGATCTGTCCCAAGAACAATAAATACCCTAAATGTAATATTTATGTCTGTATGACATGTAAATAACAGCACTTTTGCTTGTCAACAAAAAACAGCTTTTTTTGTTAATTATATATTTTTGAAGACAAATATTTTGTGTTAAATAAAATTACAGCCGCATTTTTGTTTGTCTAGTTCTTGACTATCCTATTTACCTGTCGTAGACTGTAAACCCTGAATTATGCACAGTTATCATTGTTTGATACAAGTGTTTGAGATGCAGGTGTGTGACCTGCTCTCTCATAGGTGTCCCAGAAAAGCTCTTTAAGTGGTTGAGTAAAATACTGTCCCTATATATAATTTAAACATATATTTGTAAATATAGAATTAATTTCTCTCATTCTATTCAGTTCATTACATGCAATGGAGCTTCCAGCAGCGTTTCGTGGTGGCCCAGGTAGAGATGCACCAACACTTAGCAGCCCAGAGGCCAAAGATACTGCGCAGATAACTGCCACACGGTCATGTAACATAAACCCATCACAGAGCCCAAAGAAAATGTCTAATAAATCTCACCACAATGCAGAGGAAACTGAGCCTGTGTTACCATCAGATCTCACTGCAGGGGTGAGCCCAGAACCCCATGTAAGCGGCACTCAGAGCCTCCAAGTGTCTGTGAAACAAAAGCAGGTATTGTTATTATTCTATCAGATTAGTTATTCTGATATTCATTCATTAAAAGGGAGATTCACATGTGTGTTATTACCGCTCATGTCATCACTCCAAAACATTAAGCTAAAAGGCATTAAAGACCGGATCCTCACCTAATAACGTGAGCCCACTTACACGTGTGAAGTGGACGCCGATCCAGAAATGTGACTTATGGTAGAGTAAGTCACACTGTTTACAACCAAGTGTGACAGGAGGGGAGTGACGGGGAATTTACTCACCTTTCTTGTGTAGATATAAGCACCCCGCACATACAGATACCGTGCATAGGTGTGGATCCGGTTGACATCAGGCCATATCCTGAGCTAAGTACGCTAGGCGATGACGTTAAATCGGCCATTTGTATTTACTGCACATGCGCGCGGAAGATGTTACGCCACGTAACTCTGAACGTACGTACCATCAGCGTAAATACCAAAGAAGGGGTGGGGGCATCAATACGACACCCGAAATTACGCTTTGGAGGCGGAGGGAGGCATTTAAATTGGACAGTATGGACTGGATTTACTCCTTTTATAGTAATAAGTTTGAACTGGATCCAGACTTCCTACAAGGGGGCATTTTTCAATCACTAGAATTGGAAATCGCCCTCTTTTGGAAAGCGGCGCATGCTGGTGCAATATCTGATGGCAGGGTGGGACGGCTTCACGTAGCGGAAGCACTTCTGCTCTGTGAGAGGCGGAAGCCATATTTATAGGACAGAAAGGGTTGGCTGATGTAGTGGTTCTTTGTTTACATCTCGCATGAAAAGGGAAGAATAAAGCCAGGCTAATCCTGGTTATCTTATCAGCGATTCAGACACAGCTCTGTCTTCCAGGTCAGATATAGAGCAGAAAGAGAGTGTCGCAAAGAAAAAATGGACGCCCGGTACGAATATATATCTGACGTGTTGGCTTATAGACTGGATTTGGATCCTGCAGATGTGAAGGAGCTTTTATTGGACGCTCCATCTGTAAGTTTCCTTGTTGTTATATGTGGCACAATGTTCTTTAATACTGTAACCGCTGAGTAACATCAGTCAGATCTCTCACATTATTAGTGTACTAGTGTTTTCTGCTGCAGATATTTCCATTTTTCCTTCTAGTTGAGAACAAGAGACTTTATGGATAGTCAGTTTTTGGTGCCCACTTGCAGATTTTAAAAGTTTTGTACAGACGTAAATCAGCCAAAATCGTTATTCGAATATAATAACAAAATCCATTTTAAGACAAGCTTAAAGTAGTAAATTCCCAATCTCTACCTATTACCCGTCCACAGAATCAGCCTGTCAAATTTATTGAGCTGCAGGAAAGGAAAAGTGGAGATGTTGCCCATAGCAACCAATCAGATTCTAGCTGACATATTTTAGTATGTAATAGGAAAGTAAGAGCTAGAATCTGATTGGATGCTATGAGCAACATCTCCACTTTTCCTTTCCTGCAGATTATTAAATCTTGCCCCACATGTGCATTATGCAGCATAATGTCACTAATCAGACTGTACAATCATACGAAGATGATGCTGTTACCAATTTATAATAGTAAAATAATAATAATAATATGCAATTTCAGCAGAGTGTAAACTGCTTTTGCTGCAAGTCTCACGATATTATATGAGAAATGTCCTTGTCTGTTCCTTGGCATGAGCTGTATATATTTTCCAAGAGTTTCTCCCTGATTTTTCTGTTTCACAGTTTCAGGATTTTGATGATTTTTTTTCCATCCGGGGCCGCAGATCACTCATCTTTTTTTATCAGGAAGCCGGCTTGCCAGGAACAGGTACGTGTCAGCGTTTTTATGTTGATGGTTTTTATAAATGATATTTTTTCTTTTACACAAGTCAACATATGGATGCCGTTTATGCATAATGAGCAAGAGGGATAACCAATTAATGTCTACAAGAAAAAGGGTTGGATGTCATTCAGAACTCCAAAGTCAAGAAAAAAAGGTACCATTATAGGAGCTGTATAATATACAGCTCCTGTCGTCACATCCATGTTCATGCACCTTCCAGCGGTAATAGCTATAATGCGCTTCTCTCCTGACTTACCACAATAGACACAACTGCGAGTCTGGTGCCCACAATGCTGGGGACAGACCTTTGGCAGGTCACAGCTCCCAGTGGCTGCCTCTGAGCTCGTAGGAATTCCTGGAGCAAGCAAAGTAATTGCTAGGTATAGGTAGTGGATGAGGTGCCAAGACAGGTAACAGGTAATGCAGCCTGCAAATGGTAACAAGAAGGTTCAGGTTCAAGCAGAACAAACACAGGAGCATGAAAAGTGCGTGAGCGATATAACCAGCAATGATTTGCTGACCCTGACAATAACCAGAGCAAGTGTCAAATACAGCTGTGGGTGAGCACACCCAGGCTGACATCTTAAGGTATGCAACACCGCAGAAGCCAAAACCAAAAGCACCAAACGCCTGCTGCTCCTAACATCTGTTAAGTATAATATACAATTGAAGTAATACTTCAGAATGTTCCGTTCCATGCCGCAAGACAGAAGTCTCTATTTTACATTGTACCATAGACACACATTCCGATTTACAAGCTCACCAACTGCAGGAATATAGTCGGTGTTTAATTGAATATTCCCTTTTATGTTTAGGCCATGAAGTTAAACGTCTCCACAAAAGGATGAGTACTTGAGGTGCTGTGAATTAAAACATAGACGGTGGTTTTGGGCCTGGGGTATTTGCCCAAATATTCAGTGTTATCTCGACTTGGATACTTCCCTTAATTATAGGACAACCCATTTCAATTCCCTGCTTGAAGCTCAGAAATTCTTCTACATTTTAAATGTTAAATTTATACATTTCTTTTGTTATTTATTTATTAGACTGTGGACGTACAATTCCAGGAGGAACAAAAGGAGCCAAAATGATGAGACTTTTCATTGGAAATATAAATGACACTTTCAAAGGACTTTGCTTGTTTTTTATTAGATGTACAAATGATAACTTGATAACAGCTGAAAACATACATGAGGTAAGAAGTTTTTCATGTCACACAATCTAATAACTTCTAATATTTGTCTGTTCATTAGTTGCACACAATATAACATTATAAAATTGTGTAAGTTGAATTGTTGCATTTTTCTTTAGGTGATGGAATTCTATGTATGTATGTGATCACCAAATATTTTATTGTTCTGAAAGATGTTGTATTATTTTTATTATGTTTTATGGTACCAGATTTGTCTACTGCTTGTGTTTTTGTTTCCTATTTGTATTTCCATGTAAAGTTTATTGTCTTGTTAGTTCAGGACATTTACACAACAAAGACAGGTGGAAAATTACACCTCAGCTAATTCCAGGGCGAACCCAAATATTAACTGCAACTAGTTGAGAGGTGAAATCTCCTAGTGCAAATCTAATGTATAAAATGAAAGTTGGTCAGTATCTGTGTGCAATAAGCAAGTGTCATGGGTGTTTCCTTGCTATGTGCGCACGTATAATTGTGTACTTTGGACACACGCATTTGTGAATCTGGTCCAGATTGAGGATATAGGAGAAAGGGCAAGAGGAAGGGAGAGAGTGACGTTATAAAAGATGGGATGGGGAAAGAGCGTGAAGGGGGGCAGGGGAGAGGTTAGGTAGGGGATGGGTATGTTTGCAAGAAGAAGTGAGTTTTGAGTGACCCCTGAATGATTTGCAGTCTAGGGGTTGTGGGAGAGCAATGAAGAGGTGCAGCTCAAGAGAAGTCTTGAAATTTGTCCTTCATTTCCCTTAAGACATGAATAATACCCAAATAATTATATTTTGTATTATATTTACACACAATGCATAATCGAATGAATGGATGAACGCTCTAATTAGTTTCATGTCACTTTTAGGAAATACACTTCTCCATGTTAGATGCCACTGAGGGAATTTTCACTGGAATGGCCAATTTGCTGTCTAATATCTGTTTGCCGGCTATTAACGCTACTGACACCTTTGGAGCATTGAACTCGTCCAGTGACAGCAGCAACGAGAAAGAAGCATTTACAGAGTCTATTGTTGAGTTCTTGTCTTTCTTAGCTGGTGAGTATGCTTTAAAATCAAATCTAGTTTCTTCAATGAGAAATGTTCACATACTGGGTGTTTTTGTGTATATGTGTATGTGGTCTGTGTGCATTATTTAGCAGGTTTAGAGAATAATTATTGATGGCTGGAGAATGTCCGATGATCTCCATGCATTCCTATATAGATAATTTAGTTTATTTTTAGGTTGATTAGAGGGTCATCTGATTCTGCTGCTCCTTACTGTCACTAGGGGCACAAGTGAGCATCGATGCAGCTATAAAACTGAATGACACGACCTCTATTAACTTGTCTACACTGCAGTCTATGGAAACCATAAGAGCTGCAGCTGCCAGTTCCGACATGGTGACTGAATGTGAGGCAGCGCTTCTGGTATGGTGCAAGCAGATAGAGCAGGTAAAATTGACTGTACATGGTAAGGCTCATCCAGTGATCCAGCTGTTAGGATGTGGTATTTCCATTGTTGGGACATAGATAGTTTGGGGTGGTAGGAGATGTTGCCAGCTGATGGCAGTGATGCCAGCCAAAGGATCGGGCATGAAATAAAGATGGCAAAGAGTGTGTAATAAAAAACGTGCCATTATATTGCTAATATCGAGCTTGTGTTTTTTGGTGTCCTGTACATTAAAACATATACCGTGTTGTCCTCCAGTTATTATTATTGGTAACGTTTATTTTATGTAGCTCCACCAATACTTGTCACTCACTCAGTCAGTTCCTGCCACTGTGCTGCCCGCAGTCATGACTCATGACCCCTCCAGATCAGCCCCACATTCACTATTCCCGGGTGTGAGGAACAGGGCCCTGTGACTGATGGAAGGCAGGATATGATGAGCGGTAGGTCATTGGGTGCAGTGTGAATAGAATCATGTGGATTATGTCTAATCACAGGTTCTGATTGAACATGAATTAATGAGAAAGGAATCAGACTGTTCCGGACCAGTAACTGAGCTGGAACACTGGAAACAGATGTCGTCAAAGTTCAGCTCTCTCTCTGATCAGATGAAGGAGAAGGATGGTGCAGCAGTTATTACCGTGCTAACGATGGCGAGATCCAAAGTGCTCAAGGCAAGACAATAATAATATAATATAATATAATATGGCCTTACATTCATTACAGAGAGATCTATTGCAGTCACTTGTGTGCTCCTATCAGCTCCAGTCATAGACTCATGGTTATGTAGGTGTAGATGTCATCAAGGGGCTCATTCACGTTCCTTGACTTACTCCCCTTTATAACCTCTAGGAAGACCACGTCCCAACCATGTCCTATCCACGTCCCAACCATGTCCTATCCACGTCTCAACCATGTCCTATCCACGTCCCAACCATGTCCTAGGTATCCAGACACAACTGTGCAGGAAGTCTTGTCATATATTGCTTTATCTTGGTGTTCAAAGCTAAGAGACTTAAAAAAAAACTTAGTGCAGAGATGCAGAGTTTTCATAGTTGTGTTTGGATTCATAAACAGTTATAAGTATACAAAGTAAATTAGAGTCATACAAATCTGAATTTAGTTTAACAATGGTACATGATTTCATATTGAACAATAACATTATTACTTTTTTGTAATTAATATTGTGTTTTGTCGCCTTTTATTGCGATATATTTCTTGTAAAAAACGATTTGGTTATAACCTAAACCTTTTATAATGTAACTTTACACTATGATTTACTTCAGCAGATATGGAAAGAGTTAGAATCCAGGATAAGCAGCGCAGGTAATGAGTGTAAAGACAATGTGAAGTATCTGAACGCCCTGGAACGAGCGTGTCGGCCACTTTATCGCATGGACCTGGTGAGCATTAGGAGGTGGTGACTAGATGTGCGCTGCGTGGCTGTTGTTGTCCCTTGTAATCTCACTGGACTGGATCCAGATTACATTCCGGATCTGGATCCAACCTCCTGTACTGGCCACTTCCCTCACTCGCACAGAGATTGGCTAACTCACTCGACCTTAAAACTAGCACTTCTTGTCCAGAGGATCCAGGTCCATTCAGGCAACGCGCTGCTAGCGATTACAAAACGGCTCCATTATTATTATTATTGATATTACTAATATTGGGCCTGATCCAGAACTACGCGTCGACGCGAATTTACGCGTGGCGGAGACGTAAAATCGCTGTTTAGTACGCACTGCGCATGCGCACCATAGAAAATATGCACATTCACGTAGCGTAATTGTGAACGTATGGGCCATTCATGTATATGTCACGTAAATACTTACGTGTGGGCGTGCCAATTTTACGTGAGACAACAATACGTTCGATTTACGTGAAGTAGGTGGAGGTTTGTATGTAAAGTGTACAGTATGGGCGTGCTAAGCGGCGTACGTTCACGTAGTCTATACGTCCGTTAGCGGACGTACGCTGTTACGCGAAAAAAAGTTAAGGTAGGGTTTGGGAAGCGGAACTCGGTGAAATACGTACATTTAAGGGGTGTGCCTAGGGGAGTGTATAGAACATACGCGTGCGAAAATACGTTACACGTGGAAACGTATTGCACACGTAGTTCTGGATCTACCCCATTGTTATTATTATTGTTATTATTACTATTATTATTATTATTGTTATTATTACTATTATTATTATTATTATTTTTGTTATTATTATTAATAATATTCCTCGAGTCTTCTGAAATAATGATCTTCTCTTGAATGACATTTATATTTTGCATTTATTTAGTACTGTTAATAGACACTTGTTATGTTTGTCACTAATTTAATTATAGGATTCTATGGTCCGCAATGTCCCTCATGTCATAAACGCTATTGGAATGATTTATAATAGTTCTAATCACTACAACACACCAGAAAGGATAACAGCATTACTTACAAAGGTAAATCCAGGCTGTTTTATGTATAAAATATTATATATATACCTATTATAAGGCAAAACAGTAATAAAATATACATGGAATAAATGTGGATCAAGGAATATATTTGTAAGCTAGAAGTAATAAACTATTTAGGTGTCTGTTCTATACTTTAAATTGTCCCAGAGATTTTTATTATAATGAAAGTAAGTGATTTTATGTGATATTTTAGGTAGCGAATCAGATGGTCACAGCGTGTCGAGCCTGTATCACGGAGGGGGACACTCTGAGCATTTGGCAGTGGGACACAAACACTGTGTTGAAGAACATTGAGGTGAGATGATGCCGGGCGCTGTGAAGGAGCATTTGTATCTATAGTGTTCACAGAAAAATGTTGCATTGTGAGTCCAGTCTGAATTGTGTGTATCGCAGGTAAACTCTGCATGAAGTGCATTATGTGGATATCCGCATTATCATTGGTGTGACTGCTGAAGTGCGGATGTCTGACATGATTTATGGATAACTGATGCACCTAAAGATGTTGTAATTGGTGTATTTTTTATTGAGAATTGAAAGTAATTGGGCTAAAAACACAAACATATGGACGCATCTAACCGCCCAACTGATTGTATGACTGATAATCCTTCATGTTTCTATGCGTCTCTTTTCTGGGCAATGTAAACTAAAACAAATCTGTACAAATCTGCTGTATTAAAGGGAGATAAGTGATTGTCCAACTCAATCGTTGTGGTTTATTAGTAAAGAATGGGTTTGTGCACATCATGAGAATAACATACATATATAAAATGCTAAGCGATTTATAAACATTATTAAAACGCAATGAAAAATAACAAACAAAAAGGATAATTCATGAGACTTATCATGTGCATCTAGACCGGACAGATTCTCTGCCACACCACTGGTAATGTAAAAGATCATTCAGATTAATAGCTGTGATGATCGATACTTATATTTACCTGTAACAGCTGTACATATGAGTGTGCTCACTGCCCACATAATGCTCAGTAACAACTTAGTGATAACTGGGGTTCAGTAAACTCTTCAGGTTGATGTCACGTTTCTTCCTTTGCTGTTATTCTTTTCCATAATGTTTTAATAAGCTCTAATAAGACATAACAACCAGTATGAATAATTCTTCACTATTTATTTCTCTAGAGGTTTAGAGGTTTTTCTGTTTGTGATTTAGGGATGTAACTCTCTGATTAAGGAATACCGAGAGTGTATACACAGGAGACTGGGAAAAGCTTTTCAAGTGTCCAACGTGCACACATTTGGGAAATTAGAGGCTTTCTGCAAAAGGACTAAGAAGGTAAACTACGTATTACATGTATACTGAGACACTGACATATTCAGGAGGATGATCACAATGTATTTCTGGTACAGGTGGCAATATCATTCATATAAAATGTATAGCTCCTCCTTGGTCACCACTAGCAGTCATTTCAGCATTGATCATCCTCATACAGATCTCCAGGTTTAAACCCACATTTTCCTCTCCCTGAGCCCTGGTCAGAATTGGGGCTTTGTCTTGTCTGTCTGTAGGGCCCCCTCTAGGTGCCTGCAAGATAATCACAGGGAAACCCAGCCATTTCTTATGTGCATTAATAAAGCCGGATACTGTGTGTTCCCTGACTGTGTCCAAAGTATTAGTCTGGATCTGCAGTTCTGTCTGGCGCAGAGTCCAATATTAAGATTTACATGGAGCAGACGTTCCCAGCTGGCCGCTCATTTCCTCTGTTTCTAGATTTCTGAAATGCTGTCTGTGGTACAGAGATATTCTGCTTTAAACAAGTCTGCGATTGAAGGAACTGAAGATTTGTCTGTAAGGTTTCAAACTATTTTTGAAAGAGTAAAGAAATGGACGTACGATGTTCTCGACCCCAGAAAAGCTGAGTTTGACGGAGATTTTAATGAATTCATGACACACGTGACAGGTCTCGAGGTAAGATGACAGTCACACAGGTTATTAGACTGCATTCTGATACTTACAGCTTCTTCAACACATACATTTTTAACAACTTTTCTTAAAATGTGTGTTGATTACTATATAAAGCAACAAAAAACATGAATAAAGTTGCTGTAAATCAGATAGTGTATGAAAAATTTATGAAATCACTTAAACCTTTATCTCTCTTCTCATGTTAAAAATAACGTGTTTCTGCCCTTGTCATATATTGGTCTTCTCATTATATTAGTTGTGGAATGTTGTAACACAATGCTGCATGTAGAGATGATGCTATTACTATTAAGTATCTTGTAGCTACTTACAGCAAGCCCTATCACTGAGACACTTACTGTACAGGTAGTCAGGCAGGTAGGCACAGTAGGTGGAGCACCCTTCATATGATTACATTTTGTACTGTGGTCTTCCTCATATGCAGTGTAACATCTATGCCTTCATTCTCTAGCGCCACCTGGTGCTACTTTTTCTATGATATTCTGTAACTGTAATAATGGGCTGTATTCACGGGGAGTTCCGTGCGTATTTTTAGGATCAGATGCGGGTGGGCGGCGTAGAAATCCGTACCTGAAAATTTACATAAAAGTGGGTGGGGGGAGGCATTTAAATGAACGCGTGTAGACGCGGTTATAAAGAATCACACGGACGGAGTACATATACGCTCATTATTACACATGGAAAGAATAGAGTGACTCGTAAGTCACCGACAGCACGTCAGGGAGAGGGGAGTGTCAGGGTTGTTGGTGGATGTTTCCTTGCTTCAGCCGTGCGTATAATTGCGGATCTCTGAATACGGCCCAATCTTTTTAAATTCACAACTGTACCATAGGGGCAATTGCAGTAATACAATAGGTGTTTATCAGTGAATGATAAATGGGGATTTGTCACTGTGTCTTATATCTTCAGACAGCAACTCAGGTATTTATGAGAAGCTCTTTTGGTCATGTCTCATCCGTGCAGAGAGCGGCTCAGCTTCTTCACAGGTAACAATCGAAGCTTACACAGCATTAAATAGTTATATTTTCTTTCACAATATATACTTAATATGCAGTTTTATGTAGTAGCATTTTATTCAGTACACATGAGATAAATATCCTATAGAATAAAGTGCAGCACTCCCTGTATGTTTCCTCCTCTCCTTTCTCCCAGCCTTACAAGGTAAGATGATTTTATTCTATTGCTTGTCTTCATAGATTTGAGGGGTTAGACATGCCATGTCTCCAGTCTGAGGTCTCAGACACTGCCGCTCTGATACTTCATCATTACAAGGGATTGCTTCAGACGACCAAGGAGGTAAGTCAGCAAAAGCTATTTAATATATGCAGCTGTAACGTGTAAGAGCACTGATGAGGCGCGGCCTTCCTAGTAGTTTATTCTCAGGGCCCGATTCAATTGCCGGCGAAGTTTTCAAAAACTTTGCGTCGGTAAAAATTCAAAACCTTCGCCGGCAATTGAGCGATAAAAATTCGCCCATTCAATTATTTTTTTACCGCTGCGCTAAAACAGCAGCCAGCGGTAAAAAAATAACCATAGAAAAAAAAAATCTCTCTGTTAACGCCGCAAATCACCTCCTGCTAGCAGGTGACCGGCGCTAGTGAGAGACTATTACCCAGTGCCTGAAATCACGTTTTCACGATACTTCAGGCACTGGGTAATAGCCTCAGTAGCGCCCGGCACTTCCTGCTAGCAGGAAGTGATTTGCAGCGTTAAGAGAGAGATTTTTTTTCCCGCTAGCAGCTGCTCAGCGGTCCCTGGATGGCAGGGCATGGTGCCTAATGCCCTGACATCCATGGGCATGCTGATGCTTGTAGTTCTACAAGCATCAGCATGCCCTGTTGGGGCACAACATAGGGCAGCGTTAAAAAACCGCACCTCTCATAGGTGCGGATTTTTATCGTTAAAAAAACGGCGTATTTTTAACGCTAGAAAAGAATTGAATAAGAAAAAAAAATAACGCTGGTAAATAAAAAAAAAAAATGCGTTAAAAATACGCCGGCGAAGGATTTTTCAACAATTGAATCGGGCCCTCAGTGCATAGGGTACAGGGGCGTGTGTGAACGTCTCTGGCGAGCTCTGGATGCTCTAGTATGGGATAGTAACTGGTCTGGGATGATACCCAGGTGAATACTATGAAGTCTCTGCAGACTGGGGAGGTGTTAGACAGTGTGTATGTGCTATTATTGGTATGATAGATACATAGGGATCCATCTATGTAACGTTAGATCTTATATTGATGGTTTATTATTTTCTTCTCTTCAGCTCTTCCGCTGTCACAGGAAGGACCCTCCCATGGCCAGGAACATGCCCTCTGTGGCAGGCAGGATTCTATGGGCCCGGCACCTGTTCAATAAGATAAATGAGCCCATTGCATCCTTAAATGTAAGAGGTTGCAGCCTTTTTTGATAATATAAGCTGTTACCAGCCATTATACTGAATATATATCACTATTACCCATAGTAGAACACATGTCTGAGCACCCCTGAATCCTCCAATACCTCCAGCTCTCCCACCAGACCCCAAATCTCCCAGCCGTGTCACCCCTGCTTGTACCTTTCCTTATTTTATATTGCAATCTCTCTTCAAGCAGGATCCTATTCCCTACCATGTTTCCTCTCTCATCCCTATCCCCTACTTCTTCCCTTATTCCACTCTCATATTCCCTCCATCCTTCCTATCTCCTATTTTCTCTCATCACTATCCCATACATCCTTTATCATCCCTATCTCCTCCTTCCTCCCTTATTCCACTCTCATATTTCCTCTATCCTTCCTCTCTCCTATTTACTCTCATCACTATCCCATACATCCTTTATCATCCCTATCACCTACTTCCTCACTTATTCCACTCTCATATTTCCTCTATCATTCCTCTCTCCTATTTACTCTAATCACTATCCTATACATCCTCTATCATCCCTATCCCCTACTTCCTCACTTATTCCACTCTCATATTTCCTCCATACTTCCTATCTCCTATTTACTCTCATCACAATCCCATACATCCTCTATTATCACTATCTCTCCACTCTCATATTCCCTCCATCCTTCCTCTCTCCTATTTACTCTAATCACTATCCCATACATCCTCTATCATCCATATCTCCTACTTCCTCCCTTATTCCACTCTCATATTCCCTCCATCCTTCCTATCTCCTATTTACTCTCATCACTATCCCATACATCCTCTATCATCACTATCTCTCCACTCTCATATTTCCTCTATCATTCCTCTCTCCTATTTACTCTCATCACTATCCCATACATCCTCTATCATACCTATCCCCTACTTCCTCACTTACTCCACTCTCATATTTCCTCTATCATTCCTCTCTCCTATTTACTTTCATCACTATCCCATGCATCCTCTATCATCCATATCTCCTATTTACTCTCATCACTATCCCATACATCCTCTATCATCCCTATCCCCTACCTCCTTCCTTATTCCTATCTCCTACTTCCTCTATAATACTTATCTTTTAGTTCCTCTCCGATCCCTATCACCTTTTCCTTGTCTTGTTGCCTCCTGTCTCTGTTGTCCTCATTCAGTCTCCATGATCGTGGTCTTAGTATCTGGGTACAGCCTCAGTTTGACCTCATATTTGCCCTGCTGTTCTCTGGTTCTCTGGTGGTGAGAGGCTTTACCCGTCTTGCATAGATTGTCCAGCACTCATTGTGCCTACACTGTTTTGTCACAACTCCTATGGTGAATTATAAATGAGTTATAATAATAATGGATGCTTGTCCAAATATTTTGAGATGGTTGCAGAAGTATAAAAAAGCCCTTGTTATAATTTTGTTAATAATTGCCATAATCAACACAGGAGGTTCTGTCTGGTCTTAGATGTCTACATAGTCTATGTAATGCAGTTTCATTTCATTCTCTCCCCTTTAAAGAAATACACTGACATATTGTCACGTTCAGAGGCTAATGCGGTTATTAAGCAGTTTAATAAATTGGCGTGTGCCCTGGTGGATTATGAAGTGGTATATCATAGAGCTTGGATGCAAGATGTCTCCCAGCTGCCGTCCGGTGAGTGCTTTCACTTATTATACAACTAGAGGGTTACCTGGGCAATCTGCTGCTCCTCTGACCTACAGGCAATATATAGGATCAGTATGAATAGATAAGTAGTGTAGGAGCGTAGACATATATGGAGGCTCCTTCATTCTTCAAATCACAGGCGAGTTGGAATTGCTGCCCAGTAATAAGGACATAACAGTATTATTTATGTATGGTACATTATAAGTGTATGTCACCATATTATATGCATTTACTTCAATATTTCCCTATTGGTGGTTACGATCTAAATCCACTAACGGCAATACAACCAATGATTATCTGACATTTTAATACAATCATAAGATACACACTCCTCAACATATATACAGTACATACATACAATCATAACATTCACAGTCCTCAACATACATACATACATACAATCATAAGATACACACTCCTCAACATACATACATACATACATACAATCATAAGATACACACTCCTCAACATACATACATACATACAATCATAACATACACACTCCTCTACATACATACATACAATCATAACATACACACTCCTCAACATATATACAGTACATACATACAATCATAACATACACACTCCTCTGCATACATACATACATACAATCATAACATACACACTCCTCTACATACATACATATATACATGCATACAATCATAACATACATGCATACAATCATAACATACATACATACAATCATTACATACATACATACATAAAATACATACATAACATACATACATAACGTACAAACATACATAAAGTACATACACACATAACATACGTACAGACTCCATAACATTTATTACACAACATTTCCTGTACTTATAACGGGATCAGTTTTCTTTCCAGGAAAAAATATTTTCATTTGATTACTTCTCACCTTAATTCTGACTTTCTGTCTGTAGCATTACAGGAGCCATTGTTTGTTCATCATCCAGAGACAGGGAAGATTCGTGTAAATTTTAATCCCAAATTAATGCAAATGACCAGAGAAACAAAGTGCATGATACATCTGGGGTTACATGTTCCAGAGCGAGCGAGGACTCTTCTGAGTATGGAGGAAACGCTCAAGTCCAATCATCTCCGTATAGAAGTAAGTAGCTTCATCCTGATGTTCCCACAATATAACAGGAAGATATTACTAGAGGGGAGGCCTAATTCATACCCAGGTGTCGGCTCTCCTGTCACCATGGTCTGACCCGGTTCACACAGAACATCTGGTATCAGATGGTGAATCGCCGTGCTTTTCAATAGAAAAGCATAGCGATTTTTCCATTCTAAAATCGATTTACATCGACGGTCGATTCCACATCGATATGAAAAATTTGGGCATAGTAAATGCCGCAAATTTTTCTAAAAAATCGCTGCAAAATCACAGCGATGATGATCGATGTAAAATCGCTGTCAAAACTCGACTTTAGTAAATGAGGCCCTAGGTGTGACATTTGCATTTGGAATCTGTCCAAAGAGCTGTCACTATCAGTGAATCAAGCCAACATTAGGCTGAAAAATCAAATCAAACACATTAGGTGAGGCCAAATCAACTGTTTGGAACATTCTTAAAAAGAAAGAACACATCGGAGAGCTCAACAACACCAAAAGACTCGGAAGACCACGGAAAACAACTGTGGTGGATGACAGAAGAATTTTTTCCCTGGTGAAGAAAAACCCCTTCACAACAGTTGGCCAAATCAAGAACACTCTCCAGGAGCTAGGTGTATATGTGTCAAAGTCAACAATCAAGAGAAGACTTCACAAGAGTGAATATAGAGGGTTCACCACAAGATATAAACCATTGGTGAGCCACAAAAACAGGAAGACCAGATTAGAGTTTACCAAACAACATCTAAAACAGCCATTACAGTTCTGGAACAACATCCTATGGACAGATGAGACAAAGATCAACTTGTACCAGAGTGATGGGAAGAGAAGAGTATGGAGAAGGAAAGGAACTGCTCATGATCCAAAACATACCACCTCATCAGTGAAGCATGGTGGTGGTAGTGTCATGGAGTGGGCATGTATGGCTGCCAATGGAATTGGTTCCCTTGTATTTATTGATGATGTGACTGCTGACAAAAGCAGTAGGATGAATTCTGAAGTGTTTTGGGCAATATCATTCTGCTCAGATTCAGTTAAATGCTTCTGAACTCATTGGACGGCGCTTCACAGTGCAGATGGACAATGACCCGAAGCATACTGCAAAATCAACCAAAGAGTTTTTTAAGGCTAAAAAGTGGAATGTTATGCAATGGCCAAGTCAATCGCCTGACCTGAATCCGATTGAGCATACATTTCACTTGATGAAGACAAAACTGAAGGGAAAATGCCCCAAGAACAAGCAGGAACTGAAGACATTTGCAGTAGAGGCCTGGCAGAGCATCACACCTAATTTTTTTGCTGTCTCTCTGATGGGTTTGACTTGATTTTTCAGCCTAATGATGGCTTGATTCACTGATAGTGACAACTCTTTGGATCTCATATTGAGAGTTGACAGCAACAGATTCCAAATGCAAATGTCACACCTCGAATCAACTCCAGACCTTTTACCTGCTTAATTAAAGATGAAAAAACGAGGGAATAGCCCACACCTGTCCATGAAATAGCTTTTGAGTCGATTGTTCCATTACTTTTGGTCCCTTAAAAAGTGTGAGGCACATATAGAAACTGTTGTAATTCCTACACCGTTCACCTGATTTTGATGTAAATACCCTCAAATTAAAGCTGAAAGTCTGCAGTTAAAGCACATCTTGTTTGTTTCATTTCAAATCCATTGTGGTGGTGTATAGAGCCCAAAATATGAGAACTGTGTTGATGTCCCAATATTTATGCACCTGACTCTACAAAAACTCCTTTTATATGTATATAGCCTGTGTGCATATAGCTAGGTCCTGAGCATAGATATAGTAGAGATCACTATTAGATCTTAAACTTGCATTGGGTTATGAATGAGCAGAAATATAAAAAATAAGATGTATCTAAATGACATGCGGTAATCTTGTTTATTCCTATAAAAGCCCAAAACACTTGCATGGTCATTAACATAAATCAGAACAAAGGCCCAAGTTCTGCTCTTATATACATTTTATTGTATTATTATTAATTATAACCTTTATTATTATTAAGGCACTACAATGATTCCCCTACACTGTACAGGTAATGTACAAGCATAGATAAAACATAAATATAGAGTAGACATAAACACAACATACAGGGAACAAGTGATGGCCCAAAGCAGATAGCATGAAAATACAAATGAATTATCTACAATCATCAATGTACAGGGGGCAGAAAGGAGACCGGAAGAGGTGGAGGACATGAGGCTCACAAAAGCTTACAATCTACAAATGTAAAGATGTTATACACAGATCTAAGTAACGTCCCTTTATTGTGGTTTGCTTTTAACATTATTGCACACAGTTACTCTAGACATAGATGATGAAGAAGAGTTTTAAATGAGGCTCTAACATTCGTTATGAATACAGCTTGAAACATCCTTAATGTAAAGTTCCATATCTCTAATTTGCTTTTTATGTACAGACTCTGCTGAAGACGTATGAGGATCTCTGTGGTCAGATCCCTCCTGTTTTTCAATATGTAATGGCAGAAGAAGTTAGAAAGGTGAGGGGTGAAGGCGTCAGTCTTGCCATATTGACCTTATACTTTCAGATATCTATAAGCGTTTATTTTACCCTCAGGTGGAGTTGGTTTTACGTCATGGTCTGACTTGGTTGACATGGTCGTCTCCTGCATTGGGTCATTTCTTTACCACAGTTGAGTCGAGTATTAATATATTCAGTCAGCTGATACAAGAGGTAATATCAGGGGAGATGTCTTATCCATAAACCCCTATTAATAGACTGGAAACTTTACATATAATGGGGTAGATCCAGACCTACGTGCTTGATACGTTTGTTAGCGTAGCATATTTACGCTATCGTAAGTACTATGCACTCCCTCAGGCACTGCCATCTGACAGACGTACTTTTGCTGATTTACGTCTACCAAACCCTACCTGAACTTTTCCAAGCGTAACCGCGCACGTACGTATCGTCCTGACTGATGTAACTGCCAAACCCAGCCCATACTGTACGATTTAAATGTCTTCCTCCGCCTCCAAAGCGTATTTGTAACGTAAATACGGCTAGCGTATTTTCGGCACTCCCCTTCATTCGTAGTTATGGAGTGTTATGGCCGCCCTGAGTTACGTGTTGCAACATCTGCCGTCCGCATGTGCAGAACGTACAGAACAGCCGAAATTACGCTAGTAGCTAGCATAACTTTGCTGTGGTACTTAGGTCTGGATCTGGCCCAATAATGCTTTATTAAGGCAAAGGTTACACATTGCTGTAAACATTTCTTACTTGTAGAAAATAAGTTTATGTCTTTGATACTGTTCATGAGTATATGTGTCTCATTATGTACATTCCACTCAATGCACAAACCTTGCATAGAAGGAGTCTTATGTTTATGGGGTAAGTGGTATCATCCAGAGCCAGGAATTAAAGCATACATGGCCCGTGATGAGTGTGAAATATAGGAATTGTCCATAAGGAATGAAACTCCAGTCAATGGGAAGCATGTGTTCACTCTCACCCCTGCATGAGCTCCATCTATTATCTGTGATGGGGCTGATAAATAAATTGCAATAGAAGCAGCATTTCCCATTGTTACAATAACCACAGTGTTTGCATGACAAATACTTGTTATGGAAAATGTTTAGTGAAAGATGACTGCTATAAAGACACATTTTCTGCCTTCAGTTGAATGACATTTGTACAAGACGAATTGATGGGGTCCTACAGGAGATAGCAGAGACTCTACTGATTATCTTACCTGATGATGGTCCAACCACAGTACAAAACCTGCTTGCAACTAACAAGGTAGAGTGGCCAAATCATGGGAATCTCCGGTACAATCCGGTTAGTAAGTGGCTCTACAGCATAGACAGTGATTGAATGTCAGGTGCACTAACAAAGACTGACCAAGACCAATAACAACAGAGCAGAAATTCTTATTCCTCCACACTATTGTCCTCTGTACTGTTCTCCACCTGCCTCCCTAATCGGCCTTCAGGAATTATACGGACGTCTTTTTCACATTATTTCCACCAATAAAGGCCCAAATTGTAAGCCTAGAACTATCTGTTTCATACACATATATTATATATAATAAATATATTATTGGTGAAAGCTACAGAAACTATTTCTTTTTGCTTTTTCCAGCAAATTTAATGATTATGTTACAGGTTTACACAAAGAAAAGAGCAGAGATTCTGAAGCATAATAGTGAAGAGATGGAGGAAGCCGTAACAGATCTGATTTGTTTTTCTGAAACCGTAAATGACATAAAGCTCAGAACACCAGAAACAACTGACAGAGAATCAGGTAATGGGTCTGATACAGAGGTCACATATATTCAGTCAGAATTCTATGATTAATAATTCAGCTTGCAAGATCTATTGTTGTTGATAGACTAAGGGCTTAATCCATGTGTCCGCCCAACCCCAAACTTCTTTTCTCCATATGCGTATATTTAGGAACAGCTATGTTTCCCATATGAGAATTGTGCCTTTATTTAGGATCTTTAATATCATCATGATTTACACATTAATTTACTGAATTAGGAAGCAGATTGATTTTCTAAGGCTTTCTTTTATTTATATATATATATATTGTATAATTAACAAAAGTGACAAAAACAAAATTAGCAATATGCTAAAATATTGAAAGATTAAGAAAGAACCATTCAGCTTTTAAAGCTGTTACAACATAAATATCAATATAATAAATATCTACATAAGTTAGACCTAAATAAAATTTGTATCTCAAGGTCTCACATAAACAATGCAAACATGCTACAAGTTAAATAAAAAAAAACTTATGTTTAAAAAATGTTTAAGACAAACACTGAAATTATGCACAAACTGCAAATAAATGTCAATAATGAGCACCTTTCAAATTTAGAGTCAAACACAAAATGGTGACATGACAGCAGTTTTATTAGATGAGCCTTTAACTGTTTCAATCAAAGTTAACACATACATTCATTATAATTACACAGCAGCTATGTGCTGAACATACAGAAAAGCATGAGGCTCTGACTCTCTTTTAACCATGCGGATGTCAACTTAAGAATGTTAGGGGACATTCTTATCTTTTCCCGTGCGTATGTTAGTTTCCACAAGGTGTTCTTAACTGTGAATCATTCCTAAGTCTCGAGGAACGCCTATACCGTACATTAGTAGCCCGAGTGCTGCTCCTTTGCATTAAGAGTCTTGCCGCTTTAGCCACACATGCGGAAGCCATTACATTCCCAGGCATGAATCATTCCTAAGTAGCCGTTCTTATCTGTGAATCATTCTTACTTGGTTTCTGTGCCTAGTCTTGAGTTCTGAGCATGCTCAGTTTAACCCTTCTTAAAAATGTTTTATTATCACGATGATCATTATTTTCCCCTTTTTATGCAGGAAATTTACATGTTGCGTTTAATAATCAGAACGTCACTAAGGATCCTGAACATGTGGCCGACAGCCAGAAACACGATAAAGAGGATAAAATTACAGAGGTTACTCTTCTAATCCTATCCCTTACTGATACATGAAGGGTTAATAATAATATATTGTGTTGTCGCTGTCACACACTGGAATATAGCGAGGGGAAGGCTCTGGGAATGTGATATGATGTATCAGAGCGAGGTCTCGGGTAACTGGGACTAAGGACACATCTTTTCTATGTGTGACATTTTAGTAGTTCCCACAAGATTGGAACCAGAAAAACGTTTTTTTTTTTGCTTTTTTATAGTTCTGACTTTTATATAGGTGATGTAGTCAGCAGACCTTTATTACAGCATATTATAAAGAAACTCATTGGGGGTAGATTAAAAAACAGCTTCCAAAGAGAACTTGTGTGTTGCCCATCGCAGATTCTAGATACCCGTCAGACATTTTCATATTAGACTGTAGGAGATGGAGCGTTGGCTTCATTTTCAGTTTAGCTGCAGATATTTTACCAGCTCAGTCCTTAGTTTACCCTGATTTTACCTTTACCATCATGTGGCGGTAGAGCATGGCAACAATAGTGCCAACCACACCTGGACTGGACTCCACAGACGCAGTTCCGCTTCTATTAATCATAGCATATTTTCCCTCATTCCGGGACTCTGGAAACACAGAGTGATAGGAAAATCCGTTATCTGTAGGACATGTGTAAAGAGAAACAGAAAAGATTACTTGTGCGCACTCTAACAGCGCAAAATTACCCTTTGATAACATTTTTATAAAATAATACATTTTATTGATTTAATTTAAAATATGGAAGAACTAGCTGCGAAATATTAAATTTAATAGAGTGTATAAAAAACAGAACTGTGATTTAAGATCAAATGCTGTAGTCCTCTTAATTATTAGCCTTTTTAATTATGCAGTGTTATATTTTTCACTTGTCTAAGTAAGACTTTATTACTACGTTACTATTACTTTTAGAGATTATCAATAATGAGATGCACCAAGTAATCAGTTATCATATATTGTGGGTATTTCTATATGATTTACCTAGATATACACCATATCTCATAAACAGATTGGTCTGAAAGGCCTAAAAAATATCATGGGCTAAAATCTTAATCTCCTATATATTGGACCCAAATTGGCTTTTTTTCGTGTATAGCTCTATCATATATCAGCCAAAAAGGGAGTCAGTATAGCACTAGGTTTTACAGCTCTAAGATTATGATTTGGAAGTCAGCAAAAGTATATTGAGGCGCTGCATATTCTAAAAATTATATTATTTAGGCAAGGAAAGCATGCTTATTGTCAGGGAAAGTTAATTACCAGAAGGAGAAATTGAGGCCATTATTTACATGAGCAATAATAAAGACTAAGCCGGACTGTCCGTTTTTTTTGTAAATCTTTTATGGTCTTTCCTTTACTAGAACATGTAAGTTTTTATTGGATTCTCCCTTGTATGTCAGGGCAGGCTGTGATTTGTGGTACTCTACACACGCTGGTACCCTTATTATACCAAGGAGTAAACCTTTACTCTATCTCTGACTATTTATTACCTTACATCCACTGGTCTCTCTGGGGAATCCATATGTGGAGCGGCCAGGCCTAGGGTGGTGTTATGGTAAAAAAAATCCAGGTACAACCATTCCTTCCTCTGGAAGCCTTGGTTCTGGTGACATTTTTATTGGATCCTTTTGTCTCCATTTGTCCTTGTTTTTCCAGGAATTCCGGAAGATTTTCTACTATTATAACAAAAAGCTCCTGAACAGTCTGAGGGAATGTACTCTCCAGTCACTGGATGTCATGAAGAGAAGAATATTTGTTTCCAGGTACAATTATCTGCGCCTCAGATTATCCTGGAAATCGTTATTATATTTCACATTACATTTTGTTGAATAGATGTAGTAACAGAAAATAAATCAATGGAAGCTTAAAGTGGGTTTATAAAATGGCCATAGGGGCCACATTTCCCATTTTACAACTGAGTTTGCTTTTCGTAGCATTTTTGCCAACATTTCAAGATCTCTCCACCCCTGGAAACAACCGTAATGTGACCTAGGATGTAGAGATGATCTCAGGGATCACAGTCTGGGTAAACCTGGAGATGGAAAACTCCAGTGTCCGGTTCACTATGGGTATTGATATCCTTCTGCCGCCAGGAATTCATCTATGTACAGTAATAATTCCAGTGCCAGAATATCTTGTAGTATGGAGGGGTTGAGGTGTAGACGGCTGGTCCAGGTCTACTGGACAGTTATATGAACATTTCTTTGTGAATTGGCAAAAATTTCTCCCCAGAGCTGTAAGAAAGATAATTGCTGAATGTCTTGCTCAGTGTAACCGAGAGGGTGACGGTCGGGTAATGGATGGGGGAGGGGGTATTGATATAAAAATACTTACACAGATTAGATTCTTCAGAACCCCCCAGAAATAGCAATAGCGAGGGTGTGAATAATGTTACATGACAGGTTGTATGTTGGTAGATACATGTTATGTGGATCAGTATCACTGGCTGCTATGTTATCCAGCAG